>JAULLH010345075.1:0-12211 GCA_035668455.1 Sarracenia alabamensis
TCATAAATATAAATTAGGAGTTCAAAC
Organism: Sarracenia alabamensis; assembly: GCA_035668455.1. Lineage (NCBI taxonomy): Eukaryota > Viridiplantae > Streptophyta > Magnoliopsida > Ericales > Sarraceniaceae > Sarracenia > Sarracenia alabamensis. The sequence goes on from JAULLH010345075.1 coordinate 28, forward strand.
CCACAAATGTGACAAGTGAGGAAACATCCCACCAAAACCCAAGTCGTCACTTATATGCATGCAATATATGTCAATGGCCTTAAAACCTTACAAATTATCCTACTAAAACCAAATGTAATAGTTAATATATTCCTTTGAGTGCCTCAAAAAATAAGCAACCAATACAAATAATCAACTCAAAGGGAATGGGGACAAAAGCCAAATCATCCGAATCCCAAATCATTTGTAACGTGGAATGCATCATGTACCGTCTAACCTTATACTATTGCCTTGTCATTGTCACCGAGAATGTTGTTATAAAACAATATGAGCTAAAACTCGCAGGATATGATAATCAAATAATGCAAGAGCGTTATGTGAAGATGGTTATGCAACAGTTAATAATATGTATAATTCTAAACGAAAACATTGTTTTCTTAATAACAACTACTAATACATAACCATTTTAGAAATAAATAATTAACCCTTATTTTTAAATTCACACCATCATCTATCAAAAACAGCATTAGAATCCCCTCAAGGAACACACACATCCCCAACACTAAGATTCTAACCTAGGTTTGAACCACACACCACTTGTAACAGATCGGACCTTTTCAATTTTTGAATTTTAATTCAATTAGGTATTAAACATTAAAATTTATTCATTGAACAGGTTAAATGCTTACGAAAAATTAAAATTTGATCTTGATTCAGACTCCGATGATGTTATCGTTTGTTTTGGAACCTCTAAAATATTATTCTGGGGATCGGGTTAAGTTTGAGGATGTTTGGGTCATAAATGGGCCTCCATTTTTAAATTTTCAAGTTGTTTAGGATAGCAGGGGACTGTTCCAGTCGTTGGGAGTCCGCTAGAGTAGTTTATGTAGGTAGTATCTTTAAATGACGCGTTTGGGAGATATTTTTTGGGACAAAATATCTTTTTCTTCTCTCTCTCTCTCTCTCTCCCAAAAACTAGTGGGCTACAAAGGAGAAGGGATAAGGCTTGGAGGATACGTTTGGATGCATGGTTGAGCCTTGTTTCATAAGATTTCTTGGATTTAAGTTTGATTTCCCTAATTTCCTACCGCTGTTCTACGTTTTCACAGAATCGATTTTTGAGTTCAATGATCATTTGATGTTAGTAGCTGGAGGGGCTTATTTCTTGATTCCGCTGCTGTTACGAGGTAGGATATAAGCTTACATTGAATTATTGTTCGAGCATGAATTATATAATTTCAAGAAAGGTGGAAATTTTGACTTATTACGGTATGTATACAATTTTTTGGTGACCAAAACATAATGATTTCAAAAACTGGTTAGCTTTTATGCTTATCTAACTTGATTAGATTGTGCGTATCTTTTCAGTTTTGGATTCGGTTGAATATTGCATAAAACATGTATAATACGATATATGGTAGATACCGGATTTTGACGGTTTTAAACTTATAGTTTTGGAAAAATAAGTTAGTTTTCCTACATCTATATGATGATTGGAGCTTACCTATCTTTTTGGTTGGAAAAATGGTTAGGCATAGCTAAAAATTTGTACAAATAGTTAGGGATTTTTTTGGTAAAATGCCGGATTTTGGGAAAAATGACTTTTCAGTAAAACTTTTTGAAATTGATTTTTATTTTATGAAATTGTCGTGGATCTGAACCCATGGTTCCATTTTGAGACTTTTTTGATATCAAAACAATTTTTGGGAAAGTTGACGGGTTGATGGATTTTGGAGAAAATGGCGTTTATGTGTTCAAAACGAGTAACTAGAGTTTACTACGTGTATTTATGTCATACCACGATTAATTTCCACAAGAATAGTAATATGCCTTGTGTTGGGTTTCGGTAACCAACTTGGTGGATTTTGGATACATTTTCTTTTTACCCGTACCTTGTGAGGTTTGTTACAAATATAGCATTTCTGATTAAGCTTATATGCCGATTTGATATCCTTTGTGTATATTAACCTAGTTGATTTGGATATTCCTGTTACGTATATCCTGGATGTTGATTATGATATTTTGATTGTGTATATCATACTTGTTGATTTAATATCCGTGTTGTGTATATCGTATGTATTGTTTATATTCTTACTATAGTCTATCATGTATATGGATGATATTGCCATTGTGTATACCATTTGGAGCATGATATCCTTGTTGTGGTTTATTATGGTATCATGTTTTTGATATCACAGTTATAGATGCCTTGTTATAGGCATCCTTGCTGTAGATATCCTTGTTATGGTATATCTTATTTATTGATGTTACATTATTGTAATACATCTTGTGAAGGTATGAGTTTATATACACTCTACGTGAATTATTCAGAGAGTGCTGATCCCTATGGTTAAAACACGTGAATGTACAAGCTTATATAGACTCTATGAGAATTATTCGAGGACTGTTAAACCCTACGGTTAAAACCTGTGAATATATGAGTTTGCGGGTGTATTGGTGGACACTCAAAAGTGACGATTTAGACCCGTTAATTTATAATAAGTTAGTCCCGATATGTTATCTAATATATGTTTATGTAGTATTTTTGTGTATAAGACAGGAATTGGAGGAGTGATGCAAAAAAACAACAAAACAGCCGCTCTAGAGGAAAATACGACCCAACCAAATTAGGACTGACAACAATAGTTCAAACCGTCCCTACGCTCCCCCGTCGTGACACCAGAACGTCGATCGTCCCGATGCTCCATCGTCATGATCCCAGAACGCCGACCATCCCGACGCTCCACCGTCATGACTCTAGAACGCCGACTGTCCCGATGCTATTGATTGTGGCGCTCAAGTAATTTGCATCTCGAAGTTCAACGCCGACTGTCCTGACGCTCTGAAATAGGAAACTGATGTGGATACAAAGAAAATCCTGTCTAGACGCCGGAGCAAACCATCCGGATGCTCCATGCCAGAGTTGCTAAATTTGATGCTATAGAAAAACTATAAATAGGGCCCATTCCAAGCATTCAAACCATCTCAAAAATTACGAATTCCAATTCAGATTCATCTCTTAGTTCCCTCACCCTTTGGCCATTGGATAAGTCACCTTTGGAAGGATTGGGCCTTGCCGAGGAGCTTCCGATGATGATTGGCATCAACTTGAGAATGGACTCCTGCCCGACCATTAGTAGCTAAGTCGCTACCTCCGCCTTGGGTGACGTTTGGATGCATGGTTAAGCCTTGTTTCATAAGATTTCTTGGATTTATGTTTGATTTCCCTGATTTCCTACCGCTGTTCTACGTTTTCACCGAATCGATTTTTGAGTTCAATTTCCATTTGATGTTAGGGTAGCTGGAGGGGCTGATTTCTTGATTCTGCTGCTGTTACGGGGTAGTATATAATCTTACATTGAATTATTGTTCGAGCATGAGTTATATAATTTCAAGAAAGGTGGAATTTTTGACGTATTACGGTATGTATACAATTTTTTGGTGACCAAAACATAATCATTTCAAAAATTGGTTAGCTTTTATGCTTATCTAGCATGATTAGATTGTGCGTATTATTTCAGTTTTGGATTCGGTTGAATATTGCATAAAACGTGTATAATATGATATATGGTAGATACCGAATTTTGACAGTTTTAAACTGATAGTTCTAGAAAAATAAGTTAGTTTTCCTACATCTATATGATGATTGGAGTTTACCTATCTTTTTGGTTGGAAAAATGGTTGGGCATAGCTAAAAATGTGTACAAACGGTTAGAGATTGTTTTGGGAAAACACCGGATTTTGGGAAAAAGTTACTTTTCAGTAAAACTTTTTGAAATTGATTTTTATTTTATAAAATTGGAATGGATTTGAACCCATGGTTCCATTTTGAGAGTTTTTGGAAATCAAAACAATTTTTAGGAAAGTTGATGGGTTGATGGATTTTGGAGAAAATGGCAATTATGGGTTGAAAACCAGTAACTGGAGTATATTACGTGTATTGATGTCATACCATGATTCATTTCCACTAGAACAGTGGTATGACTTGTGTTGGGTTTTGATAACCAACTTGGTGGATTTTGGATACATTTTAATTTTACCCGTACCTTGTGATGTTTGTTACAAATATAGCATTTCTGTTTAAGCTTACACGCCGATTTGATATCCCTTGTGTATATGAACCTAGTTGATTTGGATATTCCTGCTACGTATATCTTGGCTATTGATTATGATATTCTAATTGTGTATATCATACTTGTTGATTTGATATCCGTGTTGTGTATGGATGATATCACCGTTGTGTATACCATTTGGAGTATGATATCCTTGTTGTGGTTTATTATGATATCATGTTTTTGATATCATGGTTATAGATGCCTTGTTATAGGCATCCTTGCTGTAGATATCCTTGTTATGGTATATCTTATTTATTGATGGTACATTATTGTAATACATCTTGTGAAGGTATGAGCTTATATACACTCTACGTGAATTATTCGGAGAGGGTCGATCCCTATGGTTAAAACCCGTGAATGTATGAGCTTATATAGACTCTATGTGAATTATTCTGGGACTGTTAATCCCTACGGTTAACGCCTGTGAATATATGAGTTTGCGGGTGTGCTGGTCGACACTCAAAAGTGACGATTTAGACCCGTTAATTTACACTAAGTTAGTCCTGATATGTTATCTAATATATGTTTTTGTAGTATTTTTGTGTAGAAGACAGGAATTGGAGGAGTGATGCAAAACAACAACAAAATAGCCGCTTTAACAGTAAATACGACACAACCAAATGAAGAATAACGAAAACAGTTCAAACCATACGGATGCTATCTATCCACCGTCCCGCCGTTCCACCGTCGTGACACCAGAACGCCGACCGTCCCGATGCTCCACCGTCAAGACCCCAGAACGCCGACCATTCCGACGCCCCACCGTCATAACTCCAGAACGCCAACCGTCCCGATGCTATCTATTGTGGCGCTCAAGTAATTTATGTTTCGACGTTGAACACCAACTGTCCTGGCGCTCTAAAATAGGAAACTGACCTGGATCCCAAGAAAATCCCATCCAGACACCGGAGCAAACCGTCCGGATGCTCCGTGCAAGAGTTGCTAAATTTGATGCCGTAGAAAAACTATACATAGGACCCATGAAAATCATTCAAACCATCTCAAAAATTATGTATTCCAATTCAGATTCATCTCTTAGTTCCCTCACCCTTTGGCCCCTGGCCAAGTCACCTTTAGAGGGATTGGGCCTCGCCGAGGAGCTACCGATGATGATTGACATCAACTCGACAATAGACTCATGCCCGACCATGAGTGGCTAAGTCCCTACCTCCGCCTTGGGTATCAATGAAGCCAAATTTGATAACATAGGAGTAGATTAGTTCTTATTTTATTTATGCTTTGTAAACAGATTATTATGCAACAATATTCTTGAATACTTTATGCGGATAATTTCTAATTAATTCAATTCCCGTTTAAGCTTTCTATAATCGCATTAAATTAGTGTTGTATAACTTCTTTAACTACTCGAATATATAAATTTGAGATAACCTATGCCATAGATAAGACGGGTCGTGCTCCAGATGGGCCGTGCTAGAATCCTGGATTGACTATGCCGTATTTGTGATTCGGGATATTGAAAGTAGAACTTGAGATATATTTTCCGATAGAATATGCCTTTTTGAAATCGAAATCTATCTTTCTTGAATATCCATATCGATCTTGTCATGATAGGATTTAATCTAATTCAAAGCTAGTTAAAATAAGAATTATATCGAAATTAGATTACCAAATGTCGGTAGATTCTAACCTGAGGTGGAACTTTATCTTATTAATTAATTAAATTCTTTTTCATTATATATTTATTTTATTGCTAAAAATCAATTTTCCAAATCCAAGATTTACTCGAATTTTAGATTAAATGATTTAAACAAAATTATTAACCAAATAACTCTTTTCCCAGTTGTATCGACCCTAGACTTACTGCTATCTACCCAGTTAGTAGTAGATAAACAAAATAAACTTAGTATCCACGTCATTAACGGCTAAGCAATCAGTTCACTACAAGTTTTTGGCGTCGTTGCCGGGGAAAAGACGCCTATTTTTGTTTTGGAAATTTTTGTTTTAATTATTTTATTTTTTGTTTTTGTTTTTGTTTTCGGCACTAGTTTTTAAATTTTTAATTTTCTTCCCAAAAACAGAAGATTGTAAACTCTGGAACCCGTGCCGTGGGGACGCTATCCTTAGTCGTCGGGACGCTATTATACTTATACTGTCCGGACTCTCTTTTCTTTTCATCCAGACGCTAAAACAAAGAGAAAAAAATTATTTTTAATTACTGTTTGTTGTTTGTTGTTTATTTTCGTACTTATATTGTATGCTTGCTCACCACTCTTTGCCTTAGGACTTAGCACCTTTTGATAATGAGATAGAAAGAACCCTAAGAGCAAACCTCCATTCGAACCCCTTCCCTGAACTCCCGCACTTTTGCACACACCTACCATGGCCGATGTAAATAACCCCTGGTTATTCCGCATGCGAACCAACAAAATAGTCACCTAACCAGGCTGATCAATAACTCAAAGCGCTGATGGATTAATACATTCCAACAGCTTACGAGTCTGCAACTTGCCTAGTATCACCCAACGTCGGTGTCAGTGATTATGAGATTAGACCTAATCTCTTACAATTTCTACCCCTATTTCATATGCTTAGTAATGAGGACCCCTATAAACATATGAATGAATTCCTAAAGATCTACACCACCATGAGACTCAACAACCTGACCGAGGAAGCCTTGCCCATGACGTTGTTCCCGTTCTCCCTTCGCGACAAAGCCAAGCATTGGCTTATTTCCATGGAACCAAACACAATAACTACGTGGGCTAAACATTAGGAAGAATTCCTTCAAAAAAAATTTCCCTATTGGCAAGATGAACCAGATTCGTCGAGCTATCACTAGCTTCACCCAGCAAAAGGGAGAATCCTTCCACGAAACATGGGAGCATCACAAGGAGCTTATTAGGAGTTATCCCGATCATCAAGTCTCAAACTGGCAACTAGTGTAGAATGTTTATGAAGGTTTATTGCCCCAACATCATCAATACATTAATGCTTCATGTGGTGGCGCATTTATGATGAACAATGAGACCGAGGCATGGTCCCAATTTGAGAAATTGAGCAAGAGCTCACATCAACAAGCCTCAGTCTCATGCACAGACAGGACCATAACACAGAAGACTCGAGGACTTTACGAGGTTAATTAGAATGTAGATCTTATAGCCCAAGTAAAGTCCCTCACCGAAAAGCTAGACATGCTGTTGACCACTGGTCTCCCTGTAGCTCAGCCACCACCCTCAAATGTCCAAGATGTTTGTGCATTGTGTGCCAGCCTAGCACACTATGTCACTGAATATCCTACTGCCGAATAATTTCTCGACTTCGTTCAAGAGCAAGTACACGCTGCTCAAGGATTTCCCCAACCAGGCAACAACCCATACTCGAATACCTAGAACCCGGGTTGGAGGAACCATCTGAACTTTAGTTGGAGGAATTAGCAACCTAGCCCACCACAAACTCAGGCACCAAGGCCCACATTTAACTCTTTCAACCAACAGGTCTACCGTCCCATACAACAAGCACCTGCGGCAACTCCTCGAGCACCTGGTTTTGAGGAGACTGTGTTGAAAGCCTTAAAATATCTGGACATGAAAACCTAGATTTTGAGTTCTCACTCTAAGTCTATCGCTAAGCTGGAAACACAGGTAGGATAGATAGCTACTGCATTGAACCGCCGAGAGGACGAAAAACTACCGAGTCAACCTGTGGCAAACCCCAAAGGCCAGTATGCCATAGATAGCAACCTTAGCAGTAGTGGGGTATATCACGAATAGGCTATGGTTGTGATGACCTTGAGGAGTGGAAAAGAACTCAACACCCGGCCATTTCCAGACAAACCGTAGTTAACACCGAACCCGACCATAGTCGAGGAGTCTCAAGACTCCAACACTACTCCGCCCATACCTAAGCACCTACCACTGCAGCACTACCTTGAGATGCATTTGAGGAGGAACTCATGGCCCCTCCAGTAATCCTGAAAGAACCTAAGTCACCATACCCATCACACCTAGAACCACAAGCACCCCAGCACAAGAAGGGACCACCACTAATTGATGTACTTGAATTATTCAAGCAAGTCAAAATCAATCTACGCCTTCTTGATGCTATCCAACAAGTGCCATCTTATGCAAAGTTCTTAAAAGACTTATGTACTCCAAAGCGTAAGACACAGACGAGCGTCCCAAAGAAAGTGCTACTAACTGAGCCAGTTAGTTCAGTCCTCAGCTACGATTTGGTCCCATAGATGAAGGACCCCGAAATACCAACTATCTCATGTGTCATCGGCGATCATGAAATGGACCGAGTGCTATTGGACTTAGGAGCTAGCATGAACCTCCTCTCGTACATGGTGTATGAGCAATTTGGACTTTGAGAACTGAAATCAACCCTTGTCACCCTCTAGTTGGCAGATAGGTCGGTTAAGGTTCCCCGAGGTAAAATCGAAGATGTGATAGTCAAAGTCGAAAAGTTCCTCTTCCATGTCGACTTTAAAGAACTAGACACCGAACTGGATATAAACACGAGGAGACAAACACTGGTCATTCTTGGACGCCCATTTTTGGCCACAGCCAACGCATGTATCAATTGCCGAAATGTGGAAATGGATGTCTCTTTGGGTAACATGAAGCTACGGCTCAATGTGTTCCATGCCTCTCACCATCCCACACTGGAAGTCAATTGCTTTGCAATTGACCAAATTGAGGAGGCAATACATCAAGCCCTTCCTGCCATCTTCACTAACGACTCCCTAGATGCTTGTTTGGCCTACTTTGGGGAAAACTATTTAGACCTTGACCTGACCATTGACGAAACCAATGCCGAGCTTGAGATGGCGGAATATATAGACACGCATCCATGGGTGTCTCATTTCGAGGAACTACTCCCGCTCTTATCCAAATCGGCCATACCATCCTTAAAAGCCCCATCTACACTTGACCTGAAGCCTCTTCCGAGCTCACTCAAGTACATCTTTCTTGGGCCCGCCAGTAACCTTCCAGTCATAATTGCCTCGGACTTAACGCCTATACAAGAGAAGCAATTGAATGATGTTCTTAAAGCTCACAAGGGAGCTATAGGGTGGTCAGTGGTTAACTTGAAAGGAATCGATCCTTCCGTTTGCATGGATCACATCCACTATGAAGAAAATGCTAAGCTTACAAGAAAAATGCAACGGAGATTGAATCCCAACATAAACGAAGTAGTTAAGCAAGAGGTAGTAAAGCTGTTAGATGGAGGCATTATCTACCCGATCTTAGATAGTAAATGGGTGAGCCCCACACAAGTTGTACCGAAAAAGTCTGGACTCACTGTGGTATTAAACGAAAAAGGTGAATCCATCCCTACACAAACAAGCACTGGTTGGCGAGTTTGTATCGATTACCGCAAGCTAAATGCTATGGAAAGACCACTTTTCTTTACCCTTGATCAGTCAAATCTTGGAGCGTTTAGCTGGGCAAAGCTACTGTTGCTTTTTGGATGGCTACTCCGGTATAACCAAGTACTTGTTTATCCCGAAGACCAGGAGAAGACGGCCTTCACCTGCCCTTTTAGCACATTCACATACAGGTGTATGCCTTTTGGGATATGCAATGCACATACCACTTTCCATTGGTGCATAATGTCTATCTTCTCTAACATGGTAGAAAAACTCTTCAAAGCTTTCATGGATGATTTCTCCGTGTTCGGTCCTTCGTTCGAAGACTGTCTCTCAAATCTGAACCTCGTGCTTAAATGATGTCAAGAGATAAACTTGGTCCTTAGCTGGGAAAAAGAGTCACTTCATGGTATAACAAGGGATTGTGTTGGGGCACATAGTCTCCAAAAGAGGAATAGAAGTGGACAAAGCTAAAGTCGACCTTATCTCTAAGCTACCACCACCCACAATTCTATGACATATCCGCTTGTTCTTAGGCCACGCTGGATTCTATTGGAGATTCCTCAAAGATTTCTCAAAAATCTCAAAGCCCCTTTGCGATCTTCTCGCCAAGGAGGCTACATTTGACTTTGATGATAATTGTACATGTGCCTTCAAACAACTTAGAGATGCTCTCTCTACAGCACCAATCATACAGTCACCGAATTGGGCCATACCATTCTAAATCATGTGTGACGCGTCTGATTATTCTGTGGGGGCAGTACTTGGACAAAGAGAGAATAAGGTTCCCCATGCCATTTACTACGCCAGTAAGACTATGAACGATACTCAGTTAAACTATACCACCATAAAAAACGAGCTACTGACAGTAGTTTTTGCGCTAGATAAATTCAGATCATATCTACTAGGATCTAAGGTAATTGTCTACACTGACCATACTGCCTTTAGGCATCTATTGGATAAGAAAGACATAAAACCCCGATTGATTAGCTGGATCCTGCTTCTACAAAAATTTGATCTAGAGATCCATGACAAGAAGGGCATCGAAAATTCTATATCCTATCATCTCTCCCGACTCTTAGTCCAATCCCCCACTGACCATGTGCCTGTATGAGACTTGTTCCCCGATGAGTAACTGTTCTCAATCACCACTATCCAACCGCCCTAGTTTGTAGATATAATAAACTATTTGGCGGTAGGACGCATCCCAAACGATTGGTCCCAACAACAAAAGGACTAGCTTTTCTCACAAGTTAAGTACTACTTCTAGGAAGAGCCGGAGCTTTTTAAATATTGCGCTGACCAAGCCATATAATGATGTATGCCCGAGGATGAGGTAGAAAGAATTTTCCGATTCTGTCACTCATTATCATGTGGTGGATACTTTAGTTTTAAGAAGACCGCAGCCAAAGTGCTTTAAAGTGGATTCTACTGGACAACACTTTTCAAGGATGCCCATGACTATTGTAAGCGATGCCTGTGATGCCAACAGATTTGCATAATGACAGCAAAGGACATGATGGCCCTAAATCCGATCTTAATTGTCGAAATCTTTGATGTTTGGGGCATCGACTTTATGAGATCATTTTCACCATCCTTTGGATGCGAGTACATTCTCGTAGTAGTCAACTATGTATCCAAATGGGTCGAAGCCACGGAAACTAAATCGAGTGACCACAAAGTGGTGGTCAAATTCTTACAGACTAACATCTTTACTCGACTTGGCTTCCCACGGGGAATCATCAGCGACGGCGGTACACACATTTTGAATAAATATTTTTCATCCCTCCTCCGACGCTACTCGATATAACATAAGGTCACCACCCCATACCATCCACAAACTAGTAGCCAAGTCAAAGTATCGAATCGGGAGATTAAAAACATTCTGCTGAAAACCATTCGTCCTGATCGAAAAGATTGGTTCGAAAGGCTAGATGACGCTATTTGGGCATATCGTACTGCATACAAAACCCCTATCGGAATGTCCCCATATTTTCTGGTCTTTGGAAAACCCTGCCATATTCTAGTTGTGCAAGAACACCGGGCTTATTGGGCTATCAGAATGTTTAACTTTGACATGCCCTATGCTGACACCCATCAGCGACTACAACTCAGTGAGCTAGAGGAGCTACGCAACAAGGCATATAATAACGCCATAATCTACAAAGCTCGAAAGAAAGCATTCCATGATAAACATATCCATAGGAAGACATTCGAGCCTAATCAAAAAGTCTGGTTATTCAACACCAAGTTACATTCATTCCCTGGAAAGCTCCAATCTAGATGGGAAGGCCCATATGTGGTGACCCATGTCTTCCCCCATGGTGCTTGCCATCTGCTCAACCTAAAAACCAACCACTTCCTGCATGTCAACGGTCAAAGGCTTAAACCCTACATAGAAGGTATATCAGTAGACCCTGCATCAGAATCCATAAACCTCTCTGATCCAACCCAGTCGGTTGAGTAATCCGCTGGCCAAGTCTGGCTGAAGACATTAAACTTAGCCCTGTATGGGAGGGAACCTAGAGATACTTCAAGTTATGAAGGAAACTCCACCAATAAGGACATTGCATAGTTCAAGTTGGGGGGGAGTGAAAGAAAGTGAAGAAAAACCTCGAATTTTTTTTTTTGAATTTTTCGGTCTGAAGACGTTAAACTACTCTCTTGACTGAGTTGTCCTTTTCGCACGCTGAGGTTAAATGGATCGTGTGCCCAGCTCCGGTCAGCAAGAGCCGTTTCAAGGTAAAAGTCTCTTTGC
>JAULLH010347263.1:0-12204 GCA_035668455.1 Sarracenia alabamensis
ATAATAGATAATAACTTATAAAAAATACTAACCATTTTATGTTTTTTTATAATAATAATAACTTAATTTATTTTACGTTAAGTTAACTCAATATAACATAATTTAATTTAATCTAACTTAACTTATAAGTTGTAAGTTACTAACCTAACGTATAAGTTAGTAATAACTAACAAGTAACAATTATAAAAAAATACAAACTGTTTTTATACTACTACTTAACTTATGACTTATAAGTTATAACTTATAACTAAATGAAAATTAATAACCAATACAATAAACCCAAATAAATAACTTGTAAAAAACATTCTAACATATAAACAAATAATTTATAACCTATATAAAAAATAACTTATAGTTTATAGGTTACTTATAAATTATTACTTATAAAAAAAATAAGTTAGGTTATTTTTATAAATTATAAGTTATTAAAAATTTATAATCTACATAAAAATAGTTATTAAAAATTTATAACCTATAAAAATACTTACTAAAAATATTAAAAACTTAAAATTTTTGACCCGGCCTAAAGCCCGAGCTCGAGGCTCGAGCACGAATATACCTAGGGTCGAGCCTAGGCTTACCCTTCGAAAAAGCCAAGACCAAGCACGATCTGAAGTTTGGCTGGAGCCCATCAAGCCCGGGTCAGGCTTAGTCCGCCCACTAAGATGTTGGGATAGGCCAGGTCAATTTTATATACATTGTAGATACCATAGTAGAGAAATCTAATGTTTGAAATATTCCTATTAGAACGTTGATGAATGTCAAAAAATGGACAACTTTGAGTTTTAACAACAAAGTGTCTACTAATGAGCTTACGGTGGGCAAGTCATCAAAGGAAGGAAAACCTTCTATTCTTTATACTAAACATTTACCCTCTCATCAAATAAGACACATTAACTTACTTGGTCTTAATATTAGTAATGTGATGGTTTATTGTGGCTTGGAGAAAGATGGTGAAAAAACTTATAAAAATATAAATGTTAAGGTATTGCAATCTTTAAATTGTATCTCACCTAGCAAAAATGGAGCAAATATGGATAATGAGACCATACCTTCCCCTTGGGCATCTATGGTTAATGAAAAAATATCAAGTGCTAAATCAAAACATAAAATAAATAAGTATGATGTAGACCCTATGGTAGAAGGATTGTATGTAATTCCTTCAAATATCTCCAAACATGGCTCGTCTCATTGGGACTACACTTTGGTTAGTTATGTTTTTGAAAAGAGGGTATTTTTCCATTATGTTAAAGTATGGCCAGAAAATATGGAAAACATGGATGTCTCTATCCATAAGTGGGTTTTCAAGTGTGCCGTTATGGGTTAATTTATATAATGTGCCCCTTGAATTGTGGACCGTGGAGGGAATTTGATATTTGGTAAGCTATGAACAAGCCTTTGTATGTGGATGAAACAACTTACTCTCGGTGTAGATTAACTTTTACACGGATTTGCATCAAAGTACAAGCAAACAAAGAGATCCCGAAATCTTTTCTCATAAATTTTGGATATGAAAAGCCTTACATCATTCGAGTAAAAACTTATTGGATTTCTTAAAGATGTTCTAAATGTGAGGTTTATGGCCATACTTTCAATAATTGTTGGAATGCACAAGAGAATGTGAAAACTAGTGATGATTAGGTTGAGGAAAAGAAAAAGAAAGAAAATGTTAATCAAGCTTCTTAAGAGAAAGTTGTTGTTCAAATTTCTAAGAAGCATATTGAGGTTTCTACTTCTTATACTCTAAAATCTTCAAATACATTTGATATTCTTCTTGAAGAGGATCACTTGGAAGAGGAGCAAAATCCTATTCAAATAATTCTCACTTCAAAGGGGTCCATTTTGAAATCTCATTCCCCTACTAATGATAAAATTGAATGGTAAAGATAAATGAATCTCAGTCTCTAGGGATCAGAACAAGAAGAAGTTAGATGAAAAGATAAAAAACCTATCGATTGCTCAGAAAAAGAACTTTGGTAATCTTTGAGTAGGTTTCTTATTTGATGTATATTTGATATTTTGTAATTTTTGGTTTTCTCTTTGAGACATGTGAGTCATTGTACTTCTTCTTGGTTTCTTCTTAGTATCTGGGGTTGTAAGAATAGGTTTGTTTAGCTAGGATATGTTGTCTTATATGCATTGTAATATACCTTTCTTGATTTATTAATCATTTACTTATCCAAAAAAAAATTACACGGGTCCATGGGCTTACATGGCTCACTAATATGGGTGCCATGATTGATTCATATGCCACGTGTAGACCACGAGTGGCTCCATGTGTAAAGGTATCAGGATGCCATGCAACTCTCAAAAAATCTGGAACTCAATAATTAGGATATTGACATCCTTTCCTCCCCTACAAAAGATATCCACCCAAGTAACTTTCTAGGACAGTTCACAAACTCATGGATTGAGCAGGATTCAGGACCAATGGCTTGGTGGCTATAGCAAGAGGGATCGACAAGGGGACTCATCCAATCTTCCGCTGAGGTACTTATACCTCAGTCAACAACATAAGGAGAGCACGACTCACCTCTTCAGCATTATGAATCAAGCATGACATTATATGGCGATAACTACATTCTAAATACCCGGCAACAGAATCAAAGTTGATCTCCATGATTGATTGATAGCCTGACAAGTGATCATTTGTCCCCTAGCCGCATCAGGATCTATGCATGAGTCCTAGGTGGCCTCATCTTGACCAACGTTTTGTTGGGATTTAACGGTACAAAATCCCCAAAAAGAATAATAATAAAAAATGGATCGAGAACAAGGATCACACACACACAAAACACAATTATACATGGTTTACTGTGTAACCTACCTCCACGGGGAAAGAACAAGAAAATCCACTATAATTAAAAGGGATTACAATGTTCACTCTCAAACTCACTTTCTCACTGAATCTCTAACTGAGTCTCTCTCTCAATACTAAGTCTCACAGAGTTCTCTGATTCTCTAAACACTCCTCTCTCTCTCTCTCTCTCTCTCTCTCTTCTCAGGCCTAGCCTCCTTTAAATAGGTTTCACGGAATCCTAATTAAAGGAAAATTCCTAATTAGATAAGAACTCTATCATAATTAGGAAATCAATCTAAAATAATATTCGAGTCAATCCCAACAATCTCCACCTTGACTCGAATCTCTCAAACATCTTGGAGAACTATCAATGATGCCTTGATCTGCACCCCTTTTCGGGTATGAGTGCTCCACCCTCTCGAATTTTCAAAACGAATGAACTTGGACCAAATCCAAGCCACTCTTGAATTTGACCCTCTTACAATTGACTGTCATCTTATTGTTGGACAGCTTGCCAAACTCCCAAGTCTCATTCTTCTGTAGTGACTCCACCTCCATTACCACTCCCACTTGCCCTTGAACTCTACCCGACTTTCCTGTAGCCATTCTGTGGGTCAGGGAATCTCCACTGCTTTCATGTTGCTGCTGACTTGAACCACTATCACCGGATTTTCTGGATGAACTAGTCAGACAGAACTCCATCTTGATTGCTGCACTTTTCTTCAGACTTTCTGGAATACTTTGCTTGTCAACCTAACTAAGCTCCAAATGTATATGTCCCATGCCATCTCTGATGGATTCTGTCTATGCGATAGGAGTAAATCCACTTACCACTGTGTCTCCTACCAATCTGTAGAGACCTCCCAATTTCTTCCCCTTCATGATTACTGTAGTACCACTGCTAACCTTCATTGCTCCACCTTTTCATGTGAACCCGTAACCTAGAAAGTCCAATGTCCCCAAAGAAATCAGATTTTTCTTCAATGCTGGAACATGCCTGACATTTTCCAAAGTCCTTACAAAT
Organism: Sarracenia alabamensis; assembly: GCA_035668455.1. Taxonomy (NCBI): domain Eukaryota; kingdom Viridiplantae; phylum Streptophyta; class Magnoliopsida; order Ericales; family Sarraceniaceae; genus Sarracenia; species Sarracenia alabamensis. Next base: position 3,825 of record JAULLH010347263.1, read on the forward strand.
TCGTCAAACATCCTGAGTTTGACTGTACCTGTTCCAATAACCTGACATGTGTCATTTCCCATCAGAACTGTACCCTTGTTGCAAGACTTGTATGAGTCAAAACACTCTCTTGATGAACACATGTGATAGGAGAATCCCGAATCTAGGATCCATGACTTTGACAGAACATTATAATATGAGGAAACTGTAAGTAACACTTCTTCCTCATCATCAATAAAACTGACCGTTTCCGCAGGAGGCTTGCCCATTTGCTTTTCCATCAGATGTTGCTTCAATTCTTGACACCGGCTCTTGTAATGACCAGTCTTGGGTCAATAGAAGCCCTCCACATCCTTTCTTGCACGTGACTTGGACCGAGACCTATCACTGTTGGAACCTCCTTCACTTGATTTGCTCCTTCTGCTGATTGGCTGAGACTTAGCCATAAGCACGCCTTCGACATCAGATTCACTATCCCTCTTCATCTTCTCGCGTGACAGGAGAGCACCGGTGACCTCTTCAAGCTCTAGAGTGTCCTTCCCATACATTAACGTTGTCACCAGATGATCATAGGATTTTAGAAGTGATGCTAGGAGAAGAATCGCCTTATCCTCATCATCAACCTTCACTCCAAACCTGGATAACTGCGTGATGAGCAAATTATACACATTTAGGTGTTCCAAAAGATCGGAACCTTCCTTCATTTGCAGTCCATACAGCTACTTTTTGTTAGCCAGATTTTTCTTCATATAGAGGTCCTCCAACTTCTGTCAGATCTCGTGTGTCGTCTCTACATTCATCACGTTATGAATAAACTCGTCTCCCAGATTCAACCGAATCAAGCTAGCAGCTCTTGCATCAATCTCATCCCAATCGTCATCGATCATCTTCTCTGGCTTCTTTATCTTGCCAAGTAATGCCTTGGATGTGCCATACTGGATTAATAAATCCATCATGCACCTCTACCACAGGGAAAAGTTTTTCATCACAGTAAACTTATCAACTTCGTATTTGACATTCTCCATCTGTACTCCAACTTGATTTAGCCCCAATAAAGTATCTGATTATACCGGATCATTACTGATTACCTTTGATCATGCCCGATCAATCTAAATCTACTCTGATCTGTCAAATCCAATAAATCCGTTCCGAATCTGAAAATTATGACCGTACCAATGAATCCGCATCGCCCGAAAACATAAGGAATATCCTTCCCTTAATTTTTTCTGTTATATATTTAACACGATATAACCAAAAATAAAAAATTAATTTAAAAACCTGTAGTGAGGTCACCACATCGGATAATAACCAGGAGATTTATGAGGATTCAAAATCTAACTTATTCTCCCGCTTTATGCGGATATAACCGCTATATTTTTACCCAAAATATCGCTTGATTTGTATCCAAAATATCCAAAACCTTCTTGATCTCCGCTGAAGCAAAATTTACCCAACCACTGTACTCATCTCACCTAATAATTGCCCCAAAATCAATTCTGAACTTTCCAAAAAAACTTCCGATGGTTTTACGGAAATATTGCTCTTAAGAGGATTCAAAAATTAGTTACGGAATCCCTTCTTCTCTGCTTAAGAAAAAATTTCTGCTGAAAATCTTCGCTACAAATCTTGCCTATTCGTGAATAATTTACCGGAGGTCCCAAACAGTGTCATCGCCGTTCACCAGAGAAATTACCCTCTGTGTTCTTCAATCGAAAACCAGCGCCTCTACAATTCCTCTTCAACCGCGATTCTATACCTCGCCGCCACTTAATGAAGGGACTGGTTGGAGTTGGGCCATCGGAAACCCTCTCACCGGAAACCGTGCCTCTACAACGACTTGAGCGCCTGCAACCAAACACGACTGCCACACACAGCACCGGACATAGTGCCGGTGGACGTCTTCTTCTGTAATGGTTTTTGCTAAAGAAATTGATCCCACCGCCTGTTGTGAGCCACTCGCACCCACTGGATAACTCCTCCTTCTTCTTTTATGAGTCTCCTTTGCCTGTGCGGACTGTGATCTCAAAAATCAACACTATTACACAGACTGTGGTCTCCTTTGGTTGAAAACCACAACTGCGAACAATATCAACTCCGACGACTCTCTTAGGGATTCCGTCGTTACTCCGATCAGATCAAACACATGCACCGCCACCTTCTGTGATTTTGCCGAAATCACTGAAAAACTGCAGAGTCTCTTTTGCTTTTCTTTCTTTTTGTGTAAACAATAATATTTTTGATAAATAAAAAATAATAGTACCTCGTTCTGATCATCTATAACGGCTTTTAATCGTTCACCGTCGGCTCTGATACTACTTGTTGGGATTCGACGGCACATAATCCCCAAAAAGAATAATAATAAAAAATTGATCGAGAACAAGAATCACACACACACAAAATACAAATATACGTGGTTCGTCTTGCAACCTACCTCCACGGGAAAAGAACAAGAAAATCCACTATAATCAAAAGGGATTACAATGTTCACTCTCAAACTCACTCTCTCACTAAGTCTCTAACCGAGTCTCTCTCTCAATACTGAGTCTCACAGAGTTATCTGATTCTCTGAACGCTCATCTCTCTCTTCTGAGGCCTAGTCTCCTTTAAATAGGTTTTAGGGAATTATAATTAAAGGAAATTTCCTAATTATATAATAACTTTATCATAATTAGGAAACCTATCTAAAATAATATTCGAGTTAATCCCAACATGATTAGTTCTCCATATAACAAAGAGTTTCCTCTCTCCCCATTCATAAATACATTTGGCTCTTTCTCCCTCCCTCCATCTCTCTTTCTCCTGCTTTGAAGATGCCTCTTGCTCCCATCCAGTTGCACCCTAGTGCTACGACGTGATGGAGACCAATTAGTGAGATAGCACGCTTACAAATAGAACATAGAAATAAGACAATGATGAAAATTGAAAATTGAAAATTAAAAAACTAAAAAAGTTCATATTATAGAAACCCCAAAAAGACAGAAGGCAAATGAACAAAATTAATTTGCACGAGATTGTCTAGTTTAAAGTTCCAAGGTTTATAAAAAATTTTCACATTTTGTTCATATATATATATATATATATATATATAATCTATTCAATTATATAACGCAAATACTCATGATAGTTCGTCACACTTTTAAGAATTTTAAATATATCCCAACTTAATTTCTAACTCCCTTTATTAATAACTACCCAGTTGCACACACAAGACGTGTGCGTCGAGTGTCTAGTATATATATGAAGAGAGAGAGAGAGAGAGAGAGAGGGAGAGAGAGAGAGTTTCCATCTGGGGAGACAGGGCACGACAGAGACATGGCGCGAATGAGCAGGCAACGTCGCGACGCCGCTGGTGCCTTGCTAGAGGCTCCTTGGAAGAAGCTGAGATTCACACAAATATCCCCTTCTACATAAATATTTCACTGAAAATTACTCATTAAACCACTGATTATGAAATTGTAAACCAATTGAAAGGATATTGATTGATTTGAGTTGACTATAGCGCATGAGACAATTTTGCGAAGTACTCTTTAGCGCTGTAAAAAATTATTGACAACCTTTTATCTCGATATATTATACATGAAAATCGTGATTTAAATAAAAATAAACAAACTCTGTTAATAAACAGAGTTTAATTTATATTGCATCTCCATTGATGTGAGCGTTCAACATTAAAACAGTACCTTATATACTTTTATCACGATATTAAAATATCGTGATGCTTTTCATTTTTTAAGTGTGATATTTATCCATTGATGTAGTAGTAAGGTTTGTTAAATCACTTTTTATGATTTAAAGTATGCCCAAAACCATACTTAAATAGGCAAAATGGGGTACCCCAAACAAACCAGCAAAACCCTATTTCAAAACAAAAGTCAAATTTATGTCTATACAATGAAACTGCTCGAGCGATAAGGGAGACAACTGGAGCGGTCACCCACTCGAGGTGTCACCTTTGAAAACTCTAAAAAAAATTTTAAGTGTTCGAAGATATTGCCCATAGATGCTAAATTTGGCCCTCATACTTCATATTTGAAAATCTACTACAAAACCTTGAAATATGACATGAATAGCCCACAAATCCGTGAAAATCCAGATATGACATCTAAGAGAGTATGGAGGAATATACAAGGAGATTTACTAAAATAACCTAAAACGAACTAAGCGATTTCAGAACGTACCCTGTGTTCTCACATGCAATAAATTCATGAGTTTGACTTTATGATCTTACAAACTAACTTCCAAGAAAAGTATAATATTATATCAAAAGAATATGATTTATATGTCAAGATTCAAATGCTTACATTTCATCACATCCTATTAAAATATATAGAAGTTAGGCAACCAAAGATCAAAGTGCTATTCCATCACATTTTTTCCGTTATCACATGAAATCTTGTTTGAACAACATGAGCTAATGTTTGTAGGATAAAAGAATAAATATGAGCACAATATAACATGTGAGGATGATTATACGAATGCACATAGGTTACATAAAGAAAACCTCCCCATTCCCTTTTTAAGAAAACCAATATGCATAACTGATTTTCATTTAAAACCATTACTCATTTCATCAAAACCAACTCTTTAATCGATATTCCTTACACACATCCGTAAATGAACTCACGTACCCACGCATAACAGCTCACCCCCCCCCCCAACACACTTTCTAGGTTAGCACCGTCAAACACCACGTGCCATATCCTTAAATACATTTTCCACTATTTGGGCTCTCACCGTCGGACATCACGTGTCCTATCATTCACACACTTTGGAGCTCTCACTGTCAGATACTACGTGTCCTATCATTAAAACACACTTTTTGGGCTCGCACCGTTAGACACCACATGCCCTATCATGAGCACACACCGAATCCAACGTAATCATGGTTCCTTTCGCCAGCATGCGCGTACATACACACACCGAGTCCTACCCAAACACTGTTCTTGTAGTCAACACACACCACAAACCACTTGAATTGTCATTAACATCAATAGGACTAGGTTTTCAACTAATACACTCCAGCATTACCAATTCACAGGGCTCTGACAAAATATCCCAAATTTCAATATTTACATAAATAGGTTCCCTCAACCCCCAATTTTATGTAAATAATGCCAATTTTATGGAATTTGGTTCCCACACCACCAAAATCTTCAATTTCATGAATTTCAAGCCCAATCCAAACCGTAGTTTCACACATTTCAAATTAACATGAAATTCTCAATATTCTCAAGATATGAATCTTAGATTTAACTCCAATATCATGAATCATATCTCGATATTCAAGAATAAAACCTTTGGTTTCATAGATTTCAATATTTCCATGTTCAAAGTATGACATAATGAAAGCATGTAAAATATACAACTCATATAATCATCATGGTAAATAATAGTCTAGGATATTATCTCCTACAGCTCAAGAAGACGAAAGAAAGTAAGATTCCAAGCCAAACAACTCCTAGATTGGGATTGTTTCGGTGAACTAGTTTGAAAACCTAAGAACCAAGCTTCAAATCTTCCAATGGTTGACATTGTTGTGATTCAAATCTTCAATCTCCTCCAAACAAGCTCCAAGGGACTTGAAAACCAAACCCTAGCCTTTGCTCCAATATCTTAGAGAAAGAGAGATTGGGTTTTGAAATAAGAAGACAAACCTCACCCCGACATAAAAATATCTTACTTGCTCGACCGCTCGAGCGATCAGGGGGTCCACTCAAGCGGCCCCCCTACTAAGACATACCATGAAGGAAAAATCAAAGCAAGCCCAAGTTTTAGCTTAAGTGCTTCAAAACTCACAATGAGAATTCGGAATAATAGTACTCATATATCTACCGACATACATCTTAGTATATTGGCTATTCCCGGGTTAAGTGAAACAAAACCATTGTGTCTGTACCTTCGATTTTGGGTTTGCGGTTTTTCAGTGTTGATGTCTAGGTTCTCAATCCTGCTCACATTCAACAAGCCTGCCCCGATCCTTACAGGTATATGGCACTCACATACATACACCCATATGCATTTTAGGTCATATCATATAGGGTAGTTTGTGTATATCATTACCTTAGAGAATTCATCACTTACAGTAGATTCTAGGCTTTGGCGTGTGAAGGAGCTCGAACCCCTTGCCGCACGTTCGAGCATTCGTAGAATGCTCGAACGGCATCAAGCGGCATATAAGTATTTAAACCTTTCTCGATAATCCGAGAGTTGAGACATTGGAGCACCCAAAGAGAGCCCGTAGAGAGCTCAAGCGACCCTGATTAAATACCTTAATTCTTCCTTGACAAGAATTTAGCTATTGAAGCGCCTGAAAAGAGCTCGTAGAGAGCACGAGCGGTCCTGCTTTATGTCTTATATTTTTATTGTCGAGAGTAGGGTTTTCCATGAGCCAGTGGTGCGCCCAAAGAGTGCTAGAGCTTAGCGGTAAAACCCTAACGATTCTCATTGGCACGATAGAAAAAAGCCTGTTAATCTTTAACAATACCCGAACAGCGCTCGTGCTCATTATAGCGCCTGCGGCGGGCTCGAAGAGCGATTGAGCGCCAGTGTATTTCTTTATACATACACTACATACCCGCTGTTAGGTTTTTGAGAATCCTCCCCTAGCATTAGGGCTATTCACGGAGGAGCGTCCACTACTGCCTCTTGACTTCCTCATGCCTTGGTGTTGGATCCCACCATTAATACCATAGGATGTATCATAATCCAAGGTAATACTACCCCTTTCATGGTGATTAGTATTTTCATCCATGTTTATATTAAATAGATTTCCTTAGGATTCATGTTTTTCATCTTGCCTAGCTATTGCATAGTTCTACATTTATTAGTTCCTTCATTCATAGCTTGTAGGTTAAGGAATCCCTTGTTAGGATAACCGTAGGTTTTGAAACTTGCATTAGTTTCATGACCCTAAGCTTGGTTATCTTACCGTGTAGTAACTTGAGACCGTGTGATTTATTATAGTCTCACACTCTTGCCTCTCGGTTAATAGTTTTCGGAGAAGCCTTCGATGTTATCACCCTCCAGTGTGCCACAGTTTTTACATTTCTTAGGAATGGTAACTAGACCACACTTGGAGTTATGACCATAGATGCCTTTTTCCTAGCGGTCATCGTGTATCATCTTGGTCATCATCATTCTGTCATCATTTCCACCACCTTCCACCCGCATTATTCTTGAATGCACACTTGGCTGAAGTATTTTGGAGCCCTCGTTGATAGGGAGATCGAGACTAGTTCCCATGGACCGCATGCTACTCACGACCTCTATCCTGATTGAGTAAGGTGATACTCATAGGATGTTGGAGGGGGAGCAATTGTGACTTTGGAGTCAACAAAAGGATCGAGGTTGATCTCTCAAGATTAGAAGATAGGTTTTCTATTGGAAGTTACGGGTGTTTCCTAGTCTGTCTATCTTGTAAACCTTTTAGCTGATAGGTTAGTTTAACGGTTTGCAGCAGTACTTTTAATTAGTATCAGAGCAAGGTTCTCGCTCTATTGACTCACGTCCTGAGTAGATCCTTTGCTTCCTGCGAACGTGCCATCTGTATTAGATGATTCTCTGGCTATATGCTATTTTGAGTGTGATTGGTTTCCAATTGACCAACCCTCATCTTTTCTAGTTGGATAGACTCTTCTATACCTCAAGATTTGTGATTCAATACCTTGAATCACATTGTCCTGTACATCAACAACTTTCCCTACCAAGCTTTGTCTTGCACAGTGAGTTGATCGTTGCATTTGTAGGAACCATATGGACCCTTCTTATCGGCCATTGCACGTTGTCGGTGTGTCAGTAATTTTCCCTGTCAAGTCTTTCCTTGTGTAGTGAGCTGACACACTTGTTGTACATCCCTTAGGTTTTCCATAGGTTTTGTCCTTGTGTTGTTCCGTTCCTTGTAGCCTTATCCTTATGCTTGCAGCATAGGATTAAGTGTTTTTCTTTTCCTCTAGTGTTATTTTTTCTAGAGAGGTCTTATAGAGAGTATGTATATATACTATGTATATTTATATTTTTTCTCCTCTCTTGCATGCGTGTGTGCTTGACATGTCTATTATATGCATGCATATGTTATGACATAGCTTTTACTCTTACCGAGCATAATTATTTGATGGATTTTAATGAAAATTGGAATTTCATTTTGTTTATATATAATTATGCTTGTGCGTATATGGTCAGTGTGTCGTCCCACTGATAGTTTATACAAAAATCCACAGTAATAGGTAGTTAGTGGAGAGTCCGGATCGATCCCACTAGGAAAATAGGTAGCTCGTCAAAATATCCCAGTTTTTATTTAATTTCAAAATATTTAAGAAAAATGGTTAGAAAATGGATTTTGGATTTTTAGATTTAATAATAAACTACTTCTACTTAAATTAAACTAATAAATAAGATTAAAGAT
>JAULLH010348361.1:0-12200 GCA_035668455.1 Sarracenia alabamensis
GCCAACAAATATTTACAAAGATAGCTCTTTCTCTTTAAAATGAAAATCACAGATTTTTCTTTTGATAGCTCTTTTTCTTTGAAATAAAAAATAGGCAAGATATAACAAATATGAAAAGGCATACAGAGCATATGGCAAACAAACATGATTATCAAATAAGCTCCCCCTTTCAATATGCTTACCCTTACAATATGTTTTATAAGCATTTTTCAATAAGCATGATACCACTTTCAAAGATAATAGGTAGATTTGCTTGGCCCAAAAACAACGGATATCTCCCCATATGAGTAACAAACAAGAACAACATTAAGGGATGTGTGTGTATCAGAGAAAATGAAACATGGATATCTCTCTCTCTCTACATACACCTCCTCCCTTCTCCTTATACGGCACCCACGAAGAACCCTAATACTTCATATATGAACAGTAATCTGACTTGATCATCGGAGGGTCTTCGGTCGGCACCACACCGGTGTCCCAAGACTAACTCCTTTTTTTGTAGGATTCCGAGAATTGACAAGAACCAAATTTGAACGCTATCATAAATTATTTTTTAAAAAACACCAAACAGAACCCTACTGTTCCTCCCTCCAATAGGATCCCCGCTTCCATCTATTCATTAGGTCATATATATCTAAAAAATTAAGTGATGATATCATTTTGAGAAAAAAAATAATTACATAAATACGATTGGATCACGTGACTATCGATATTCAATTAGACTCGTTGTTTGCATGGGTAATTAAATTAATGAACAATAGAAACTAAACGATTGGATCATAAAAATATATTCAAAAGGAAGTGCCCATCAATCCCTCGTCCATGTTAAACCCTTAAACCACTTTACTAGTAAACAGTAATGAATCACATTTTCTGTTGGTTGTAACCTTTTGAGATTGATGAACTTTCAAGTGTGGGAATGAGTACCATACAACTTGTTTGGACTAAGAGTATTATTAGCATAATTGATTATTTTTCGATTTAGTTTAAAACTTTGATATTTGTACTTTTATTTTGGATTTGAGATTTCGGATGTTTGAGCCTTGGTCCTCCGACCAGATTACACTCGATAGACGCATTCCGAACCTCGTATAAGATATTGTTTCATGACCCAATGAGCACATCCACATGCACTTTTCATTTTTCATATATGTATGTATGAGAGTAGTATGATGCCCTAAACAATTTATTTGTGAAAAAATAAAAAATCAAGTATCGGTACTCGCAGAGTGCCCGAGTGCCTCCAATCGCTCGTAGAGCACACGAGTACTTTGAGAGTGTCAGGATTTAAATGTTAATTTTTCTTTGACAGAGAGTTGAGAACCAAGGATGATCGCAAAGTGCTCGAGTAGCCCTTCTTCCTTTCTCCTCTTCTCATTGGCATTGTTTTAAAAATTTGTAGAAAATTAAATGCGTTCGCAGAGCGTTCGAGCACCTAACGAGTGCCGAGGCATACTCGCAGAGCACTCGAGCACTCTTACAAATTTCATCCTCCAATGAGATTTTAGCCTATTTTTGTATATAATGTTAAGGATTCATTAGCTAGGGTTAAGTATTGATTTTTTAGTTGCTCTTGAGTGCTCTACCTTCTCTCTAACCTCTTGTATTCAAACCACCATCAATACTTATCATTGTAGCAACCTAAGGTATATTAAAATATTTTCTCATTGTAGTTATTGCTCTTACCTAGGTTGTGTAGTTTATTAAACCATCATTTTTCATCCATTACACTTGTCGTAAACACACACACTTGACTGAGTCGACCTTGGAGCAATTGGATGATAGAGATTAGGAGGTTCTCTCATGGTGGTTACGGAATCAAGACGATGCTCGGGAGCTACATCAAGACTACAGAGTTAGGTGTCCATGGGTATATGGTTGTGAGTCATCTCTCTTGTATTTCTTGATACGGTTTTGATTAGTAGTGTATTTTGTGTGTTGATGCCGTGATTTTCATTACATTAGTATATCCTAGGGTTTTTACATAAATTTTGTGTTCATGTGGTTGTTGGTAGATTTATTTTGTTGTTATTGATCTTGCCCCATATCTCACAAACTTTTTTGTTTAGATAAGAAAATTATTTTTTAATTAATCAAATTAATTTTTAATTTACTAGTATTTAACCTATTCAACCCCCCTCCCCCCTCTTGGTTAATTTATTAGTTTATACTGAATTTCAATTGGTACCAAAGTTTGATTCTCATATATTAAATCTAACCGCCTGAGTAGATCCTTAACTTACTATGAGCCTTGAGATGGAACGTGAGGGTCATTCCATTACTCGATCGTCGCACTTTGACGGAAACAATTATCCCTATTAGAAAGCTAGGATAAGGGCATTCCTTAACTCCATGGGGATTAGGGTATGGAGGTCGATTCAATATGGCTAAGAATTGCCTGCAATTGAAGATGCCATAACTCATGAGATTAGGCTCAAAACCGAGTCTAAGTGGACGCCTTTCGACAATTCATGTTCAGAGTTTAACTACAATGCTCTTGGTGTCATTAATAACGTTTTGGATCCAAGGGAATTCTCTAGGATCTCACACTGTGAGATTATCAATGATGATTGGGACATCCTCAAAGTCATCCATGAGGGCACCCAAACTGTTAAAACTTCTCAGCTCCAAATATTAACTACTAGGTTTGAAGAACATGGAATGGCTAAAAGTGAGTCCTTTGACCACTTTTAGTCCAACCTTAGTAAGATCGTTAACTTATTTTTTGAGTTAGGAAAACCCATCACTCCCTCTAAAATAGTGAGAAAAATCCTTAGTCATTGCCTAAAAAATTTAGGCCTAAGGTGACCGCTATTGAGGAAAGTCATGATGTTGATTCCATTAAGGTTGAAGAGTTAGTAGGTAAACTTCAAATCTATCAGATCAACAATCTAACCACTCACAAAATCTCGTAAAGCTCTGGTAAGAATGTAGCCTTAATGCCTCTTCATGTTGACTCTTTGGATAGGGACGACGATAGCATTAATTTTGACCAGAAAGAGATAGCCTTTCTTGCGAAGAAATTTCAAAATTTTGTTAAGCTCGAGAAAGGGAATAGCTCAAGTCAACTTTCTCCCAAGGCATCTTTCCCTTCCAAGAAATTCTCTCATAGTAGGAGTGATCAAAAGTTCAACATCTTCTCTAACTCTAAAAAACCTCAAGACATTTAATGCCATAAGTGTCACGGTGGAATGCGCCAACACCAGGAAGAAGAAAGAAAGAAAGAATTTTACCGTCACTTGAAATGATAAAAGTGAAGAGAAGGTTGATGATGCTCATGCCCTAAATGACAAAGACGAGAAGTCCAACAATACTGTTCTTGTAGTCACTATAGATTCGGCCGACACTTCTATCCTTACAGTCGAACCAACCTCACCCACTATTGAGATTGCTCTATGTTGTCCTGAAATCAACCCAATGGTGGGTGAATGAGTTGTTTGGAAAACTTATAAACTGTTTCACAAACTCTTTTTATATGCGAAAAATAAACAACACCAGTAAAGTAAAGCACTGAAATATAAAGAGTTAAGGGAAGAGAGACAAACGATTTTATAGTCGTTCAGTCTTCCCTAACCTACGTCCACTCCCCAAGTACCTTGGAAATTTTAATCCACTAAGTCGGATTCTTCAATGGGCGAATCGAAACAACAGTACACACGAATTCTTTAGTGGGTGAATCGAAACCACCTTCTTCTTTACAGTCAAAGAGCAGCATCTGATGTTTACAGAAGTTGTAGTTTTGTTCTCCTTGTGTGAGATGATTACAACAATAATATTCTCACTACAATAAATGTATCGCACACTCTCAAAGGACATTATAATGATTGAACAATAAATGAAAGGATAATAATTCTCAGAACTGCAATGGAGAGTAGTAAATGTGATATGAATGATAATACTCTTGATTTTAGCAATGAAACAGTGTTAATGAATGTCTCATATTTTTGAATCTTCAGTCATTACTCTTTATATAGGCATTGACAAAATAGAACCTTTGGAAGCATTAAATGGCACATTAAATGCTAGAAAGATAGTCGTTGCAGCTTCAAGAAATTTGAAATTTCCACGCCAGTGTAGACACAAACATCATTGGGGTCGACACATTAGATCTAAATTTAAGATCTTGAGAGATTGGGTCGACACCTTCTATGGAGGTGTCAACACATCTTGATCTGTCTGACAAAAGGGTCGACTCACTTTGACTTGGTGTTGACTCATGCATGTGTTTCCCAAAAGGTAAACTTTTGGTATTGACTCATAATACTCTGGTGTCGATTCACCAAATCTATCTGAATATGAAAACAGCTTTATGTTGACACTTTTAACTTTGGTGTCGTCTGGTCAGATCTGAAAATCCCGATAGATTTGCATTTGTGTTGACTTATAATGCATTGGTGTCGAGTCAAATGTTGAGCTTCAGGAATCCCAACTGAATATCTCTTGGTATCGACTCAGGTGTTCTAGGTGTCGACACTTTTGAGATCCAAAACCCGCAAGGTTCTTTTGTGTCTACTCATCATGCATTGGTGTCGACTTAGCTTTCCTTTAGGAACAACAAAGGGGCTTGGTGTCGACTCAATGATCATTGGTGCCAACTCAAATGTCTATAGGAGCTTGAATGCCTTTGGTCCTTCACTTGTGTCGACTTAGCGTTCACTGGTGTCTACTATTGAGCTCTGAAGACTAATGGAACCATAACTTTGTGTCAACACAACCTTTACAGGTGTCGACTTAACAACTTTAAAATCCCGAAGGATTACCTTTGTGTTGACTCAAGTATTGAAGGCGTCGACACTTGTGCTTAAAACTGAGAATCTTCAATGCACTATTTTGCTTGAAAACTGATATGCTTGAACTTCCAACACTTAAACAGTCATTTGATTTTAAGGCTTTCAATTTTTGAAAATACTTACTAAAACACACTCAAACATTAGTCAACATCAAATTAATATGTTGTTATATGTCAAAACCGAAATTGGAGCTTGATTGAATAAGTCTTGGGCTTACAATCTCCCCCTTTTTGACTATGACAACTATTGATTTGTTGAGAAGATAAAGAATATAGAAAAGTGAAACTTCATATTAGTATTTTGGTTATTCCCGAGTTAAGTACAAAACCATTGTGTCTGTACCTTTTATTTTGGGTTTGAGGTTTCGGGTGTTTGTGTCTAGTTCCTCTGTCGTATTCACTTTCAGCAAGCCCACTCCGATCTCCTACAAGGTATATGACATCCACATACACACACCCATATGAATTCATATCATATGCCTTAGGGTAGTTTTTTATTGTTACGTTAGAGAATTCATGACTTACCATGAATTCTAGGCATTAGCACACGAAAGGGGCACGAGTAACTTCAAGTGCCTTTGAGCGCTCAAAGAGTGGTCGAGCGGTATCGAACAATAAACATTATTTGTTCCTTTCTCGATAAGATGAGAGTTAAGATATTGAAGCACCTATAGAGCGCTCGAGCACCTCTATTCAATGTCTTATTTCTCTTTGCCGAGAGTTGGGGGTTTTTTAGATGGCTGTAGTGTGCTCGTAGAGTGCTTGAACTCAACGTTGAAACCCTGATTTACTCTCATTGGTGTGGGCAAATGCAATCTTTAACTCTGCTCGAAGAGTGATCGAACGCTATAGGTGCCCGCGGCGCGCTCGAAGAGCGCTCTGGCGTCGGTGTGTTTTTTTATATAAATACCTTATACCGTCGCTAGGTCTTTTGAGAGAGTTCTCCCAACCTTCTGGCTGTTCCTTAAGGAGCTCCAACTTCTCTCTAGGCACCCTCAAGCCCTTGACATTGGATCCTACAGCAATGTCTCAAAATTCATCCCTACCCAAGGTAATACAACTCCCTCTCATGGATGTATATATTTTTCTCTATGTTTATATAGATATCCTAAGGGTTAATGTGATGCATTTTTTCTAGCTACTGTATGCTTCTACTTTCATTAGTTCTTGCATTCATAGCATGCTATATGAGGAGCCTCTTATAGCAACCTTAGGTTTTGAGACTCATGTTACTCTTACCATCCTAGTTTCGGTTGTGTAGTCTTGTAGCAACTTTAGACTGTATGACTCATGCTAGTCTCACTGTACCCTCTCGAATACATTATTTTTGGAGAAACCTCCAGTACTACCATCCTCCCTCGTGCCCCTTGTGCCATAGTTCTTACCCTTCCTAGGCTGGGTAACTAAACCGCATTGAAGTATAACCATAGATGCCCTTTTCCTCATAGAAATTAGGTGTTCATCTTGGTTTCTTTATTCTCTCATCATTCCCATCACTTCCACTGCACTGTGCTTGTATGCACACACCTGGACGAGTAAACTCGGAGCCCTCGTTGATAGGGAGATCAAGACTAGTTCTCGTGGATCATATGTTGCACATAAGATCCGTTCGTAGTGAGACTGATGTGCTCATAGAACATTTGAGGGGGAGCTTCGTGACTTTGAAGTCGGGAAGGGGCTTTGGAAGCTTTCAAGTTAGAGGATAGGTGTCTCTGTCGGGTGTAACGGGTCTAATTTCTTGTCTATTTATCTTGTAAATCTTTTGACTTATAGTACATAGTTTTTTTCGTGTGTCGGTGTCGTGATTTTTATCCTATGGAGTTTTTCCTAGGGTTTCCACGTATATCATGTGTATATCATGATTGTTGGTGTTATAGCTTTTCATAGCTTTATGTCGATATTAATTTTATTAACCTTAACTTGTTATCATGTTAGGTTAGAAAATTAATAATTAAGATTAATTTTTAATTTACCATCTTCTAACCTATTCATCCCCTTGAGGTTAGTTTTATTGGTTCGTAGCTATTTTCACTCTCCCTGAGTATGTGCATTAAAAGGTATCTGAGTATTAAAATCAATATATGAAGGAAGTGCTAGAGTTATGAAAAAGTGAAGTACCAGAGCACAATAAAAAAAAGAATTAATATATGAATATGATCAGAGCATGTTAATAACAGAATATGATCAGAGCATGATTTTAATTCACAAAAAAAAGAAAAAAAATTGTAGAAATATCCATCCATTAGAAAAAAACTGAAAGTACATTCCAATGTTTCATAAACAGTTACATCAGAGCAAGACAAATAAAAAAATCAAGGCTCGTCTATATGCTTCTTCTAATCATTTTTGTCTTTGATCTTTTGCTTGCTTGATTCACTTCGTTCCTTTACAGCTTTAGATCTTTGTTCTCTACCCTCAGCAGTTATAACGACATCCCACATGGCTTGAATAAGCGCTTCTTCTTCACGTTTTGTTCGAATGGATTTTTCTTCTTTGGTCTCTTTGGCCTTAGACTTCTTTCTCAAAGCTTCAGCTAATGCCTCTTCAATCTTTTCCTTATTCTTCTAAAACTCCTTGCCAAGTTGTTCGAGAATTGACTGGTTTGCATCGGCAATGAAGTGAAGACCTTTTTCCAGGTTCTTGGATAAGTCTAGACCACAATTAGTGGCATGTTCCACATCTTTCTTGAGACTGTGAGTTGTATCTTCTAGAACATCTACTCATTTCAAGAGTTCTTAGATTGTGTGCTTAAGATCAAAGAAGTCTACACAAACCCTTTCTTTAAAGGATTTGAAGGAAGATGCAAGAAAGTAAAGCAAAGAGAGTACTTCAGTTTGATCAACTGAGATGGGAGCTAATGAAGAAGATGTAGCTGGAATAGTAGTAGGAGGAACAACTCGAGGTGAAGCGGGAGGAACAAGAGGAGAATCAAGATCAATAGGGATAGATGGATCAATATGACATAGAAAAGGTGGAATACCAACTGAAGATGGAATAGGAAAAGGAGCACTGCTAGAAGATGTGGTACCTTTACGAAAGGTTTTCCAAACACCCTCAACCTTAGCAATTTTCATATGCTTAAGGGTTGTTGAACAATACAAGTCATGTTTTGAGAGGGGTACCACATTCTCATCAGTGAAGTTAATGCCTAAGTGACAAAATACTTTGGTCAACAACATCCCATAAGGAAGGGAAGTGTTGGTTCGATGGTAAGCGTGCAATATGCGTGAAATAAAACGATATCCCAAATTACAGGTTTTGTTGTTTAAAATACACCACAGGATGAAAACATGAAAGTACGTAACATCCCCAAACTTACCCATTTGAGGTACAAGAATGTGGTTTACCATATGATGTAGGATTCTCATTTCGGGTATGAGAGAATTTGCTTCAAAAGGCTTGGTAGCATCAATACTCTCATTTTCAAAAATAATTTTAACAGAATCTATAAATGAGAAACCCTCAATATCAATTGGTCTTTGATTATAATTCTCACATATTTCACCATCGAGAACATCAATAGTATCATTAAGAAGACGTGGGGTGAGCTCAATGTTCACACCATTCACCCAAGTGGTGATGGTGGTTGATGAAGTGTCAAGAATGAAAATGTGGGAGTAAAATGATTTCATAATGTTGGGATAATAGGGTTCAAACAATTGAAGAAATTTATCCCATTTAAGATTTGAGATGAGATTGGTGAATCTCATCTTAATGGAGCAAAGTACTCAAAATCAATAGAACAACCAGGAAAGATTTTGCGATTTAGGAAAGAAGATAAATAAAGATGTTTAAAGTCGGGGGATTGAACGAAATCACCTCAGAAGCAGCTACGTTAGCTTGTGGTGTCTCAGAAGTTGTCGCTGTTGTCACAACACTCTTCTTCTTCTTCTTCTTATTGGTAGCGGTAGGTTTAGATGAACCATCGTCAACAGGTCTCTTGGAACCCTTTCCCATAGTCTTTGGCAGCATTCTTGATTGATTGATGAAGGAGGTTTAAGATTGAATGAGAAGGTGGGGGTCGACACAAATCAAACATGAGAGAAAAGGTTTTAGAGAGAGAGAGCGCTTGAATGAAATAAAATTACAAAACAAGAGCCTCTATATATGGGCAAACACTTGGGTTGACACAAATTAAGTTTGGTGTCGACACAAGTTATGTCACATGAAGGGGTTTGAAACAGCCAAGCCAAATGTCAACACATATTCCTAATGAGTCGACATAGAGGAAACATTTGGGTCGACACAATCTCTGTTGGGTCGACACAAACTAGCGAGGTACGGGGAACATAAATATCTTCTTGAGTTTTCATCTATGATGAAGAGAAGTGAAGTCACCTCTCGCATCGCCGAGCTCTCCCGCTCCTTTAGAGACTGAAGTGGTTTAGAATTTCTAGATCCACCCTCATTATCGAAACATCTCTCTAGTGATTCCAAGAAAGTCACTTTCGTGGGTCCATCCATGGCTAGCTCATCCTCCTTTATGTCGAATGTTGGCCTTGAAGTGATGAACCATCCCGTTCCTAACCAAAGAACTATATCCAAGTC
Organism: Sarracenia alabamensis; assembly: GCA_035668455.1. Taxonomy (NCBI): domain Eukaryota; kingdom Viridiplantae; phylum Streptophyta; class Magnoliopsida; order Ericales; family Sarraceniaceae; genus Sarracenia; species Sarracenia alabamensis. The sequence continues at coordinate 9,338 of JAULLH010348361.1, forward strand.
TTCATTGATTGTTTCATCCAAGTTAAAGGAGCCTCTCATTTCCACCTCTTTTAGGAAGGATCCCCCTTTGGCTAGTCCTCATAGAAAGGATCCTCTAGTAGAAATCCCTCGTGGGATAGAGCCTTTGATTTCAAGTCTACCCAGAAGCGGTTCAGTTCCTTCTTCTCCACCTAAGTTTAGATCCCCTTCCAAAACTAGACCTCCTCCTGTGTAACTCCATTGTCGGTTAGTTGGTCACATTCGACCTAATTGCTTCCATCTTAAGAGGGAAAGGCCTAGGGAACTAAACAAAAGTTGATCACCAGTGAAGCGGTCCACGAGTTCAGGCCCTTCTATAGTGGTGAGAGATCGTGTTGAGATTTTAAGATATTTAAATGAGTTAGGCACTCAATCATCCTATCTTGTCACCAAAATAGATAAGTTGTCCATGGCTCTTACTAAACCTCATTCTTTTACTCTTATGCGAAAACCCAATCTTTTAAGAAAGTCGCTCCTCATACCAACCCAAAATTCATTCACATTCCCTTGCCCAAAGAAAATGTAAATTCCTTAAAGAGAAAGGACAGCATCATGACACTTTCATGTGGTATTTGGATAGTGAGTGCTCTAGGCATAGGACGAGCAACAAGTCCTAATTTCCCTCTTTTAGGGAATACAATGTCGGTAATGTCACTTTTGGGGATGGCAATAAAGGTTAAATTATTGGAAAATGTATAATGGGTTCTCTCGACCTTCATAAATTGAAAGATGTTTTGTATGTTGAAGGATTAAAGGCTAACTTGTTGAGTATTGGTCAATTTTGTGACAATTCATTCAATATGTAATTTACACATAATACGTCCATTGTACTTCACCCTTCAGGTACTTATACTGTCAAGGGAATTAGATACTTAGACAATTGCTATTACATTACGCCGGATGTATCAAATGTATGCAATAGGCTCCTACTTGGTGAAGTGAAAATGTTGTACCAACGCTTGGATCATATCAACTATCTGAAGTTGTACAAAATCATAAGTATAGAGCTTGTTAAAGATATCCCTAAGCTCTCTAGTGGCAAAAGCTTGGTGTGTGGTGATTGTCAAAGGGGGAAACAAATCAAATGTCCCCTCAAATGCACCAACTTTGTTGCCACTACTCAGCCACTTAAATTGATCCATATAGATCTTATGGGTCCCACTCGCACCGAAAGCCTTAGTGGGAAACACTATATTCTTGTCATTATTGATGATTATTCTACGTATAATTTTGTGGGATTCCTTGGCGAAAAGTCCGATGCATATGGGTGCTTCAAAACCATATGTCAAAGGATTCAAACCAAGAAGGGCTTTGCTATCACCCGGGTCTGTAGTGATCACAAAAGGGAATTTAAAAACTTCAAAGTCGAGAATTATTACACTTAAAGGGGCATAAAACATGAATTTTTCGCTCCTTGCACTCCCTAACAAAATGGAGTTGTTGAGATGAAAAATATGACTATCTAAGAGATTGCTAGGGTGATGTTACATGCCAAGAGAGTCCCTAGGCACTTTTGGGCTGAAGCAGTCAACACCACTTGTTATATCATTAACCGTGTCTACCTTAGGCTGGGGACCTCTCGCACACCCTATGAAATTTGGAATGGCAAGAATCCTAACGTGAAATACTTTCGGGTTTTTCGATAGCAAGTGCTACATATTGCTAGATAGTGAATTCCTTGATAAATTTGACTCCAAGAGAGATGAAAGCATATTTTTGGATTACTCTAAGATGAGTACAGCCTATCATACTTACAATTTATGCACATTCTCTCTTATTGAGTCGGCTACCATCATTGTTGATGATTCATCCTTTGATGAATCATCTTCCATAAATGGTGAAGCACCGTGGGGAGGTTTTGGTATTGATGATGACTCTCCTCCGATTGACAGTGACGAAATCACTAACCAATTAGAGCCAATTGTTAAAAATATTATTAAACATGACACCAATAAACCCATGGCTCCTCCTCAACTTAAGGCATCATTTTCTAACTCTCCGACGATTTCCCCTCAAGTTAAGGGTCCTTCTTCTTCTTTTTCTCCTATGGTACCATCAGCAAGAGTAAAACTTAATCATCCCATTGACCCAGTGATCGGCACTCAAAAGTGACGATTTAGACTCGTTAATTTACACCGAATTAGTTCCTTTTTGTTATCTAATATATGTTTTTGTAGTGTTTTGTGTGTAAGAAAGGAATCAAAGGAATGACACAAAACAGACGTAAAACAACCACTTTAACATCAAAAATAGCACAACCAAACGAAGACCAACAAAACCTGCACAAACCTTCCAGACGCTCCCACTTCACTGTCCCAACGCCACTACCGTCTGGACTCAACCATTTTGCCATCCAGACACTACTACCGTCCCGATGCCTTTCCCCAAATCATCTCTGGAAGGTTTGAACTTCGCTGAGGACCTGCCGATGATGGTCGACATCAACTTGAGGACAGAGCTCTGCCCGACCATGAGTGGCTATGTCCCTTCCTTTACCTCAGGTGACGATGAAGCTGTAATTTTGTAATATATGAGTAGATTAATTCTATATTTTATTTAAGATTTGTAATTGCATTGTCATGCAATAATATTATTCTTTAAGTTAATTGAATTTCCGTTTAAGCTTTCTGTGATTGCATTAAATGAGTATTACATATTTGTTTTGACTGATTGAATATACAAATTTGAGATAGCCTATGCCATGGATATACAGGTCGTACTTCGGACATGCTGTAATCTTAGATAGGCAATACCGTAGTTGTAAATCCGGATTTTGAGAGTAGAACCTGAGATATGCTATGCTCCGGATAGGGTATGCCTTGTTGAAATCGAAATCTATCTTTCT
>JAULLH010349458.1:0-18068 GCA_035668455.1 Sarracenia alabamensis
TGCCATTCTCATTTTGTAAATCCACCAAGGTTGAATGCTTAGAGCCCGGTTGGTCATGAAACCTTCTAGAGCTCGACCTGTAAAAGCCCTGACTTAATCTAGGTATCTTGCCATTCCCATTTGTAAAATTAACCATGGGTGGATGCCCGAAGACCGACTGGTCATCAAACCATCAAGAGCTCAGCCTACGAAAGCACTAGCTCAAGCTCGACATCTTATAATTCCCATTTGGTAAATCCATAAAGTTTTGATTCCTGGAGTTCGACTGGTCATGTAGCTGCCTAGAGCTCATCCTACAAAAGCCCTAGCTTAATCTAGGCATCTTGCCATTCGCATTTGGAAAATTCACCAAGTGAGGATGCCTGAAGCTTGGCTGGTTATGAAACCACCAAGAGCTCAGCCTACAGCCCTAGGCTCATGCTAGGTATCTTGCCATTCTCATTTGGAAAATACACAAAGTGAGGATTCCTGGAGCCACGTTGGTCATGAAACCGCCTGGAGCTCAGTGTGTAAACGCCTTAGCTCGAGCTAGGCATCTTACCCTTTCCATTTGGAAAATCCACCAAGTATGGATGTCTGGAGCACGGCTGGTCATGAAACCACCTACATGTCAGTCTAAAAAACGTCTAGTTCAAGCTAAGCATTTTGCAATTCCCATTTGGTTAATCCACCAAGTGTGGATGCCTGGAGCTCAGTTGGTCATGAGTTTGCCTAGAGCTCGGCCTGCAAAAGCCCTAACTCAAGCTAGGCATCTTACCATTCTTATTTGGAAAATCACCCCAAGTGTGGATGCTTGGAGCTTGGATGGTTATAGAACAGTCTAGAGCTTAGCCTACAAAAGCCATAGCTCAAGCTCGGCATCTTGCCATTCCCATTTGGAAAATCCACCAAGTGTGCATTCTAGGAGCTCGGCCGGTTATAGAACTGCCTAGAGCTCAGCCTACAAAAGCCTCAGCTCAAGATAGGAATCTCGCCATTCCCATTTGGAAAACCAAGTATGTGTAGATACTTGGAGCTTGATTGGTCAAGATACCGCCTAATGCTCGGCCTGTAAAAGCCCTAGCTCAAGCTAGGAATCTTGCGAATCCTATTGGAAAAATATCTCAAGTGTGGATGCATGGAGATCTGCAGGTCATCAAACTACCTAAATCTCGACCAGTAAAAGCCATAGTGTAAGCTAGGCATTTTCCATTCTTATTTGGAAAATCTATTAGGCATGGAACCACACGGAGCCTAACCTGAAAAAGCCCTAGCTGAAGTTAGTCATCTTGCCATTCGCATTTGGAAAATCCACCAAGTGTGGATACTTGGAACTCGGTTGGTCATGAAATTGCTTACAAAAGCCCTAGCTCGAGCTAGGCATCTTGTCATTCTCACTTTCAATTCCAACAAGTGTAGATACCTAGGGCTCGACTGGTTATGAAATCGCCTAGAGCTTGGCCTAAAAATTCCCTAGCTCAAGCTAGGTATCTTGCCATTCGCATTAGGCAATGCCACCAAGTGTGGATGCCTGGAGCTCGGCTGGACATGAAACTGCTTAGTGCTCGACCTGCAAAAGCCCTAGCTCAGCCTAGGCATCTTACCATTCTCATTTGGAAAATCAACCATGATTGGATGCTTGGAATTTGGTTTGTCATAAAACTGCATAGAGCTCGGCCTGCAAAAGCCTTTGCTTAAGCAAGGGATCTTGCCACTTCTATCTGGAGAATCCATCAAGTGTGGATGCCTGGAGCACGGCTGGTTATGAAACTGCTTAGAGCTCAATCTGCAAAAGCTCTAGCTTAAGTAAGGCATATTGTCATTCCCATTTGGAAAATCCACAAAGTGTGGATGCTTGGAGTTCCGTTGGTCATGATACTGCCTAGTGCTCGACCTACAAAACCTCTAGTTCAAGCTAGGTATCTTGCCATTCCTATATGGAAAATCCACCAAGTGTGGAAGCTTAGAGCTCGGCTGGTTATGGAATCGCATAGAGTTTTCCTATGAAAGCCCTAGCTCATGCCAGGCATCGTGCCATTCCCATTTGCTAAATCCACCAAGTGTGGATGCTTGGAACTCGGTTGGTCATGAACCAGCCAAGAGTTCGGCCTATAAAACAACTAGCTCAAACTATACATCTTGTCATTCCCATTTGGTAAATCCACCAAGTGTAGATGCCTGGAGCTCGTCTTGTCATGAAACTGCCTAAAGGTCAGCCAACAAAAGCAGTAGCTTAAGCTATGCATTCTTGCATTCTTATTTGGAAAATCAACTAAGGTTAGATGCCTAGAGCACCGCTGGTCGTGAAACCACCTAAACGTTGGCTTGCAAAAGCCCTTGCTGAAGCTAGGCAACTTGCCATTCCCATTTGGCAAATCGACCATGTATGGATGTCTGGAGCTCGGCTGGTCATGAAACTTCCTAGAGCACAGCCTGCAAAAGCCCTAGCTCAAGCTAGGCATCTGTTCATTCTCATTGGGAAAATCCAATGAGGTTAGATGCCTGGAGCCTGGTTGGTCATAAAATCACCTATAGCTCGGACTGTAAAAGCACTAGCTCAAGATAGGCATCTTACCATTTTCATTTGGAAAATCCACCAAGTGTGGATGTCTGGAGCTCGGCTGGTCATGGAACCGCCTAGAGCTCGGTCTACAAAATCCCTAGCTCAAGCTAGGCATCTTACAATTCTCATTTAGTAAATCCACTAAGTGTGGATTCCTAGAGCTGAGCTGGTCTTTCAATCGCCTAGAGCTCATCCTGTAAAAACCATAGCTCAAGCTAGGCATCTTGGCATTCTCATTTGGAAAATCCACCAAGTGTGTATGCCTGGACCTCGACTAGTCATGTAACTGCCAAGAGCTCGGCTTACGAGATCCCTAGTTCAAGCTAGGCATCTTTCCATTCCCATTACATAAATTCACTATGTGCGGATTCCTAGAGCTTGCCCAGAGCTCGATCTACAAAAGCCCTAGCTTAAGACAGGCATACCATTCTCATTTTCCAAATCCATAGAGTATGGATACCTAGAGCTCGACTAGGCATGAAACCACCTAGAGCTTGGCCCGTAAAAGCCCTCGCTCGTGCTTAGAATCTTGCTACTCTCATTTGGAAAATCTAGCAAGTGTGGGTGCCTGAAGCACGACTGGTCATGAAACCGCCTAGAGCTTGGCCAGGAATAGCCCAAGCCTAAGCTAGGCATCTTTCCATTCTCATTTGGAAAATCCACCAAGTGAGGATGACTGGAGCGTTGCCTACAAAGGCTGTAGATCAAGTTAGGCATCTTGCCATTCCCATTTGAAAAATCATCCAAGTGTGAATGTTTGGAGCTCGAATGGTCATGAAACTACCTAGAGCTCGGCCTGTAAAATCCCTAGCCTAGGCTTGGCATCTTGCCATTCCTATTTGGCAAATCCACAATGTGTGGATGTCTAGAGCTCATCTGGTCATGAAGCCGACTAGAGCTCGGCCTGCAAAAGCTAAAGCTCAAGCTAGGTGTCTTTGTATTCTCATTTGGTAAATCCAACAAGGATGGATGCCTGGAGCTCGACTTGTCCTGAAACAGCCTATAGTTCGGCCTGTAAAATCCTTAGCTTACGATAGGCATCTTACAATTTTCGAGTGTGGATTCTTGGAGCTCGGCTTATCATGAAACTGCTTAGAGCTCAGCCTACAAAATCCCTAGCTCAAGCTAGGCATCTTTCCATTCTCATTTGGAAAATCCATCAAGTGTGGATGCTTGGAGCTCTGCTGGTCGTCAGACCGCCTAGAGTTCGACTTGTAAAAGCCCTAACTCAACCTAGGTATCTTGCCATTCCCATTTGGCAAAACCATCAAGTGTGGATGCCTGGAGCTTGGTTGGTCATTAAACCACCTAGAACTCGGCCTACGAAAGTCCTAACTCATGCCATGCATCTTGTCATTCCCATTAGGAAAATCCACTAAGTGTAAATACTTAGAGCTTGGGTGTACATGTGATTGCCAAGACCTCATTTAGCAAATCTAGTAAGATTGGATGCCTGGAGCGTGGCTAGTCATGAAACCGCCTAGAGCTTAGCCTGTAAAAGCACTAGTTCAAGCTAAGTATCTTTTCCCATTTAACAAATCCATCATGGTTTGATGCATAGAGCTCGACTGATCGTGAAATCGACTAGAGGTTAGCCAGTAAAAGTCCAGGCTCAAGCTAGGAATCTTGCCATTCTTATTTGGCAAATCCACTGAGGTTGGATGGCTGGAGCTCGGTTGGTCGTCGTACCGCCAAGATCTTGGCCTATAAAAGCCCTAGCTCACGCTAGGCATCTTACCATTCTCATTGGGAAAATCTACCAAGTGTGTATGTCTGGAGCTCGACTGGTCATGAAAATTCCTACAGCTCGGACTTTAAAAGCCCTAGCTTAAGCTAGGCTTTTTGCCATTCTCATTTGGAAAATCCACTGTGTGGATGCCTAGAGTTCGGTTGTTCTTCAAACCACCTAGGGCTCGGCCTGCAAAAGTCCTAGCTCAAGCTTGCCATCTTTCCATTTCTATTGGGATAATCCACCAAGTGTGGATGCCTAGACCTCGACAGGTCATGTAACCGCCAAGAGCTCGGCTTACAAAATCCCTAGTTCAAGTTAGGAATCTTGCCATTCTCATTAGGTAAATTCACTATGCGTGGATGCATAGATTTCGGATGGTTGCGAAATTACGTAGAGCTCAACCTACACAAGCCCTAGCTCAAGACAGACATACCATTCTCATTTGCCAAATCCACAAAGTATGGATGCCTGGAGCTCGACTAGTCATGAAACCACCTAGAGCTCAGCCTGCACAAGCCCTCGCTCGAGCTTAGAATCTTGCTACTCCCATTTGGCAAATCCAGCATGTGTGGATGCCTGAAGCACGAATGGTCATGAAACTGCCTAGAGCTCAGTGTGTAGAAGTCCAAGCTCAAGCTAGGCATCTTTCATTCTCATTTGGCAAATACACCAAGTGTGGATGCCTGGAGCATTGCCTGTGAAGGCCATTGCTCAAGTTAGGCATCTTGCCATTCCTATTTGGAAAATCATCCAAGTGCGGATGTTTGGAGCTTGAATGGTCATGAAACTACCTAAAGCTCGGCCTGCAAAATCCCTAGCCTAGGCTTGGCATCTTTTCATTCGCATTTGGAAAATCTACCATGTGTGGATGCCTAGAGCTCATCTGGTCATGAAGCCGACTAGAGCACGACTTGCAAAAGCTAAAGCTCAACCTAGGCGTCTTTCTATTCTCATTTTGTAAATCCAATAAGGTTGGATGCCTGGAGCTCGGCTTGTCATGAAATGGGCTATAGCTCAGCCTGCAAAATCCTTAGCTCAAGATATGCATCTTACCATTCTCATTTGGAAAATCTACATTGTGTGGATTCTTGGAGCTCGGCTGATCATGAAACCGCCTAGAGGTCAGCCTACAAAATCCATAGCTCAAACTAGGCATCTTTCCATTCTCATTTGGAAAATCCATCAAGTATGGATGCCTAAAGCTCTACTGGGAGTCAAATCGCCTAGAGTTGGGCTTGTAAAAGCCCTAGCTCGAGCAAGGCATCTTGCTATTCCCATTTGGAAAAACCATAAAGTGCGAATGCTTGGATCTTGTTGGTCATGAAATCGCCTAGAGCTCTGCCTGCGAAAGCCCTAGCTCATGCCAGGCATCTTGCCATTCCCATTAGGAAAGTCCACTAAGTGTGAATGCTTGGAGCTCAAGTGTTCATGCGATTGCCAAGAATTCGGCTTGCAATAGCCCTCGCTCAACATAGGCATCATACAATTCTCATTTAGCAAATATGCTAAGATTGGATGCCTGGAGCTCGGCTAGTCGTGAAACTGTCTAGAGCTCAACCTGTAAGAGCACTAGCTCAAGCTAAGTATCTTGCCATTTCCATTTAACAAATTCATCATGGTTTGATGCATAAAGCTCGACTAGTCGTGAAATTAACTAGAGGTCGGCCAGCAAAAGTCCTGGCTCAAGCTAGGAATCTTGCCATTCTCATTTGGTAAATCCACCGAGGTTGGATGCCTGGAGCTCAGTTGGTCATGGAACAACCTTGATCTTGGCTTGTAAAAGCCCCAGCTCATGCTAGGCATCTTACCATTCTCATCTGGAAAATCTACCAAGTGTGTATGCCTGGAGCTTGAGTGGTTATGAAAATGCCTACAACTCGGACTTTTAAAGCCCTAACTTAAGCTAGGATTTTTTCCATTCTCATTTGGAAAATCCACCGTGTGGATGCCTAGAGTTCAGCTGGTCGTCAAACCACCTAGGGCTCAACCTACGAAAGCCCTAGCTTAGGCTTGGCATCTTTTCATTCCTATTGGGATAATCCACAAAGTGTGGATGTCTGGAGCTCGGCTGGTTATGAAACCGACTAGAGCTTGGCCTGCTAAATCCATAGCTCAAGCTAGGCATTTTGCCATCCCCATTTGGTAAATCCACCAAGTATGGATGCCGGGAGCTCGATTGGTTATGAAACCTCATAGAGTTAGGCCTGCGAAACCCCTAGCTTAGCCTTGGCATCTCGCCATTTGCATTTAGAAAATCGGCCAAGTTGGGATTCTTGGAACTCGACTTGTCAATGAACTGCCTAGAGCTCGGCCTACAAAAGCTCTAGCTAGAGATAGGCATCTTGCCATTCCCATTTGGAAAATTCACCTAGTATGGATGTCTAGAGCATGGATGGTCATGAAACCACTTATAAGTCGGCCTACAAAACCCCTAGCTCAAGCTAGGCATATTTTCATTTGCATTTTGTTAATCCACCAAGTGTGGATGCCTAGAGCTTGACTGGTCATAAAGTTGCCTTGAGCTCGACCAGTAAAAGCCTTAGCTGAAGCTAAGAATTTTCCATTCTCATTTGGAAAATGCACCAAGAGTGGAAAATCATGGAGCTCAGCTTGCAAAAGCCCTAGCTTAGGCTAGGCATCTTGCCATTCCCACCTGGAAAATCCACCAAGTGTGGACACTCGGAGCTTGGCTGGTTATGGAACTTCCGAGAGCTCAGCCTATAAAACCCCTAGCTCAAGCTAGGCATCTTGTCATTCCTATTTAACAAATCCACAAAGTGTAGATGCCTGGAGCATGGTTGGTCATGATATCGCCTAGTGCTCTGCCTGCAAAAGACCTAGCTCAAGCTAGGCATCTTGTAATTCCTATATGGAAAATCCACCAAATGTGGATGCCTAGAGCTTGGCCAGGAAATGCTCTAGCTGAAGCTAGGCACCTTGTCATTCCCATTTGGTAAATCCACCAAGTGTGGATGCCATGAACTCGGTTGATCATGAAACGATTAGAGCTTGACCTACAAAATCCCTAGCTCAGGCTAGGCATCTTGTCATTCTTATTTGGAAAATCCACCAAGGTTGGATGCTTAGAACTCTGTAGGTCATTAAACCACCTAGTTCTCGGCTTACAAAAGCCTTAGCTCAAGCTAGGCATCTTGACATTCCCACTTGGCAAATCTACTAAGTGTAGATGCCTAAAGTTGGATGGTAATGTAACCGCCTAAAGCTAGGCCTATAAATTCTCTAACTAGAGCTAGGCATCTTGCCATTCCCATTTGGCATATCCACCAATCGTGGATTCCTGAAGCTCGGGTAGTCATGAAATTGCCAAGAGCTCGACCTGCAAAAGCCCTAGCTCGACCTAGGCATCTTACCATTCTCATTTGGGAAATCCATTACGGTTGGATGCTTGGAACTCTGTTGGTCATGAAATTGCCTAGTGCTCAGCCCGTGAAAGCCTTTGCTCAAGCTAGACATCTTGCCATTCCAATTTGAAAACTCCACCAAGTGTTGATTCCTAAAGCATGACTAGTTGTGAAACTGTCTAGAGCTCATCTGCAAAAGCCCTAGCTCAAGCTAGGCATCTTTCCATTTTCATTTGGAAAATCCACCAAGTGTGGATGCCTGGAACTCGGTTGGTCATGAAAGCGACTAGAGCTCAGCCTGCGAAATCCATAGCTCAAGCTAGGCATCTTATCATTCTAATTTGGAATATCCACCAAGTGTGGATTTCGGGAGCTCGGTTGGTCATGAAACTGGCTAAAGCTAGGCCTACGAAAGCCCTAGCTCAGGCTAGGCATCTTGTAATTCCCATTTGGAAAATCAACCAAGGTTGTATGCCTGGAACTCGGCTGGTCATGGAACCACCTAGAGCTCGGCCTACAAAAGCTCTAACTAAGCCAGGCATCTTGCCATTCCCATTTGACAAATCCACCAAGTATGGATGTCTGGAGCACGGTTGCTCATGAAACCGCCTACAAGTCGGTCTACAAAACACCTAGCTCAAGCTAGGCATTTTTCCATTCCCATTTGGTTAATCCACCAAGTGTGGATGCCTAAAGCTCGACTGGTCATGGAACTGCCTAGAGCTCGGCCTGCAAAAGCCCTAACCTAAGCAAGGCATCTTGTCATTCCTATTTGATAGTAGCGGTGAACCGATAAAACTAACCTAAAGGGGTTGAATAGATTAGACACCAATAAATTAAATAGTAATTTTAATTAATTTACAAAATTAATTTACTAACCTAACAATGTAAGATGTTAAGGTTAATAAATGTATCAATAAAAAGCTATAAAAAGCTAAAAACTAAAAATCACAATATACACACGATATATGTGGGAACCCTAGTGATACTCCCCGGAATAAAAACCATGGCACCGGTACACGGTAGAAACTATGCACTATAAATCAAAAGGTTTAAAAGATGACTAGACTAGGAATTAAACCCATTATACAACACATACACCTATCCTCAAACTTGAAAGCTCCCCAAGCCCCTTCTTAACTCCAAAGTCGCGTAGCTTCCCCTCCAATGATCTATGAGTTCTCCAGTCCTCACTACGATCGGAGCTTGTGTGTTGCATGCATTCCATGGGAACTAGTCCCAATCTCCATATCAAATACGACTCTAAGTTTCTTCAGCTAAGTGTGTGCATAAGGTGATGAGAGTGGTGGAAGAAATAAAGGACAACCAAGATGAACACCTATAACTACCATAAAAGGAAGAGGGCATCTAAGGTTGTATTCCAATGTGGTTTAGTTACCTGTCCTAGGAGAGGGTAAGAATTACCGCAATGGAGATGGTGACATCGGAGGTTTCTCCGAGTATACACAACCAAAGGAAAAGGTGTAGGACAACCACAAGTCACATGGCTTTAAGTTGTTACAAGTATACACAAGTGAAACTAGGATGGTGGGACTACCATGAGTCTCAAAACCTAAGGTTGTTACTAATGACTCCTCATACAACATGCTATGAATGCAAGGACTAATGAAAGTAAGAGCATTCAAAGACAAGACAAGAAACACCACATGAACCTTAAGGTTATCTACAAGAACATAGTTAAAAATACAAGCTATCATGAGAGGAAGTTGTAATATCTTGGGTTGTGATGAATCTCAAGCTATTGATGGAGAATTCAATCCAATGGCTTGAGAAAGCCTAGAGAGAAGCAGGAGCTACTCCATTGACAGCCAAATGACTGGGAGAAATCTCTCAGAAAACATAGTGGCCATAAGATGTGTTTATATAGAAAAACACATTGGTGCTAGAGTGCTCTTTGAGTGCACCATGAGTGCGGCATGAGCACGTGATGGCGCTCGAGGACAGTTAAAGATTATAGGCTTTTTCTGCCCGTGCCAATGAGAGTTGATCAGGGATTCAACGGTGAGCTAGAGCACTCTATGGACACCTCGAAATCCCAACTCTTGGCAAAGAGAAACAAGATATTAAATCAAAGGCGCTCGAGCGCTCTATGGGTGCTCTACGGGCACATGAATATCTCAACTCTCGTCTAAATGAGAAAGGCACAATTAATATTGGCCGCTCGATGACACTCGAGCGATCTTTGAGCGCTTAAAGGCGCTTGAAGGTGCTCATGCCCCTTTCATGCGCCAATGCGTAGAAATCATGTTAAAGCCATAATTTCTCTAAGGAAATAAAAAACACAAACTACCCTAAAGCATATGATATGCTAAGTGAGATATGCATATGTGTATGTGTATCTAGGTTCCATATACCTTGTAGGAGATTCAAAGCGGGCCTATCGATTGTGATAGGATGGAGGACCTTGACAAAAACACCTGAAACCCCAAACCCAAAATCAAAGGTACATACACAATGATTTTGTACTTAACCTAGGAATAGCCAATATACTAAAACTATTTGGAAAATCACCCAAGTGTGGATGCTAGGAGCTTGGTTGGTCATAAAACCACCAAGAGCTCGGCAAGTAAAAGCCCTAGCTTAAGCTAGGAATTTTCCATTCTCATTTGGAAAATCCACCAAGCTTGGAACTGTGTGGAACTCGACCTGCAGAATCCCTATCTCAAGTTAGGCATCTTGCCATTCCCATTTGGAAAATCCACCAAGTGTGGATGCTTAGTGCTTGGCTGATTATATAACTACCTAGAGCTTAGGCTACAAAACCCCTAGCTCAAGCTAGGCATCTTGTCATTCCCATTTGGAAAACACACCAAGTGTAGATGTCTGGAGCTCGACTAGTCATGATACCGCTTAGCACTCGGCTTGCAAAATTCCTAGATAAAGCTAAGCATTTTTCATTCCTATTTGGTAAATCCACCAAGTATGGATGCCTAGAGCTCGGCTGGTCATGAAACCTGTAAGAGCTCAGCCTGGAAAAGCCCTATCTTAAACTAGGTATCATGTCATTCCCATTTGGTAAATCCACCAAGTGTGGATGCCTGGAGCTCGACTGGCCATTGAACTCCCTTGAGCCCAGCATGGAAAAGCCCTAGATCAAGCTGGGCATCTTGACATTCTCATTTGGTAGATCCACCAAGTGTGGATGCTGGGAACTCGATAGGTCTTGAAACCACATAGATCTTGACCTGCCAAAGCCCTAGCTAAGGCTAGGCATCTTGCCTTTGTCATTTAAAAAATCTACTAAGGTTGGATGCCTAGAGCTGTGCTGGTCATGAAATCAGCTACAGTTCGGCTTGCAAAAGCCCTAGTTCAATCTAGGCATCTTGTTATTCCTATTTGGCAAGTCCACTAAGTGTAGATGCCTAGAGCTCGATTGGTCATTAAACTGCCTAAAGCTCGGTCTGAAAATGCTTTAGCTCAAGCTAGGCATCTTGTGATTCCCATTTGACAAATCCACTAAGCATCAATGCAAAAGCCCTTACTCGGCTGGTCATGAAACTGCCTAGAGCTCGGCCTGCAAAAGCCCTTACTCAGCCTAGGCATCTTGTCATTCTCATTTAGAAAATCCACTATGGTTGGAGGCTTGGAACTCAGTTGGTTATGAAACTTCCAAGAGTTCGCTCTGCAAGAGCCCTTGCTCAATCTAGGCATCTTGCCATTCCCATTTGGAAAATCCATTAAGTGTGAATGCTTGGAGCACGGCTGGTTGTGATACTACCTAGAGCTCAGCTTGTAAAAGCCCTAGCTTAAGTTAGGCATCTTGTCATTCCCATTTGAAAAATCCACAAAGTGTGGAAGCTGGGAGCTCGGTTGGTCATGATACCGCCTAGTGCTCGGCCTGCAAAAGTCCTAACTCAAATTAGGTATATTGCCATTCATATTTGGTAAATCCACCAAGTATGAAAGCCTAAAGCTCGGCTGGTTATGAAACTGCCTAGAACTCGGGCTGTGAAAGCCCTAGCTCATGCTAGGCATCTTACCATTCCCATTTGACAAATGCACCAAGTGTGGATGCCTAGAATTTAGTTGGTCATGAAATTGGTTAGATCTCGGTCTGAAAAATACCTATCCCAGGATAGGCATCTTACCATTCTCATTTCGTAAATCCACCAAGGTTGGATGCTTGGAACTCTGCTATTCATAAAACCACCTAAAGCTTGGCCTGCAAAAGCCTTAGCTCAAGATAGGCATCATGACATTCCCATTTGGAACGTCCATTAAATGTGGATGTTTGGAGCACGGCTGGTCATGAAACCGCCTAGAGGTTGGCCTACAAAACCCCTTGCCCAAGCAAGGCATCTTACCAATCCCATTTGGTAAATCCTGCAAGTGTGGATTCTTGGAGCTTGGCTGGTCATGGAACCGCCTAGAGCTGGGCCTATAAAAGCCCTAGCACAAGCTAGGAATCTTGCCGTTCTCATTTGGAAAATGCAACAAGTGTGGATGCCTGGAGCTTAGCTTTTCATGAAACTACCTAGAGCGCAGCATACAGAAGCCCTAGCTCAAGCCAGGCTTCTTTCCATTCCTATTTGGAAAATCCACCACATGTAGATGCTTGTAGCTCGTCTGGTCATAAAACCGCCTCGAGCTCGGCCTAGAAATGCCCTAGCTCAAGCTAGGCATCTTGCCATTACCATTTGGAAAATCCACCATGTGTAGATGCCTGTAGATCGACTGGTCACTAAATTGCCTCGAGCTCGGCCTTGAAATTCCCTCGCTCAAGCTAGGTATCTTTCCATTCCAATTTGGAAAATCTACAAAGTGTGGATGTGTGGAGCTTGGCTGGTCATGAAACGGCTAAGTGCTCAACTTGCGAAAGCCCTAGCTCAAGCTAAGCATCTTGCCATTCGCCTTTGGAAAATCCATAAAGTGTAGATACTTGGAGCTCGACTGGTCATAAAACCATCTAGAGCTCAGCCAACAAAAGCCCTAACTCAACTTATGTATCTTACTATTCCTATTTAGCAATTCCATCATGTTTGGATGCCAAGAACTCGATTGGTTATCAAAGTAGCTAGAGCTTGGCTTGCAAAAGCTCTAGCTTAAGCTAGAAATCTTGTCATTCCCATTTGGAAATTCCACTAAGTTTAGATGTCTGGAGCACGGCTAGTCATGGAACCGCTTAGAGATCGGCCTGCAAAACCCCTAGATAGCACTAGGCATCTTTCCACTCCCATTTGGTAAATCCACCAGGTGTAGATGCCTGTAGCTCGACTGGTCATCGAACCCCCTAGAACCTAGCCTGTGAAAGCCTTAGCACAAGCTAGGCATTTTGTCATTCTCAATTTCTAAATGCAACAAGCGTGGATCCTTGGAGCTTGGCCGGTCATGAAACCAGTTAGAGCTCGGCCTACAAAAGCCCAAGCTTAAGATGGGCATCTTTCTATTCCCATTTGGTAAATCCATCACGTGTGGATGCTTGGAGCTCGGCTGGTTATGGAACTACCTAGAGCTCAGCCTACAAAAGGCTTAGCTCGGGCTAAGTATCTTTCTGTTCTCAATTGGAAAATCCACCTAGGTTAGATGCCTAGAACTCGGCTGGTCATGGAACTGCTTAGAGTTCGGCCTGGAAAAGCCCTAGCTCAAGCTAGGCATCTTGCAATTCCCATTTGGCAAATCCACCAAGTACAGATGTCTGGAGCACGACTGGTCAAGAAATTGCCTAGAGGTCGGCCTGCAAAACCCTTTGCCCAAGCTAGGCATCTTAATATTCCCATTTGGTAAATCCACCAAGTGTGGATGCATGGAGATCGATTGGTCATGAAACCGCATAGGGCTCATCTTGCAAAAGCCCTAGTTCAAGATAGGCATCTTGCGATTCTCATTTGATAAATGCACCAACTGTAGATGCCAAGAGTTTCGTTAGTCATGAAACTGCCTAGCGCTCGGTCTTTAAAAGCCCTAACTTAAGCTAGGCATCTTGTCATTCCCATTTGGAAAATCCACTAAGTGTGAATGCCTGGAGCTCAACTGGTTATGATACTACCTAGTGCTCAACCTGGAAAAGCCCTAGCTCAAACTAGTCGTCTTGCTATTCGTATTTGGAAAATCCACAAAGTGTGGATACCTGGAGCTCGACTGGTCATGGAACCGCCTCGAGCTTGGCCTGGAAAATCCCTAGCTTAGGCTATGCATCTTGCCATTCTCATTTGGAAAACTGGCCATGGTTAGATGCTTGGAACTATGCTAGTCATGAAACCACCTAGGGCCTAGAAAACAAAAGCCCTATCTCAAGCTAGGCATCATGCCATTCCCACTTGGTAAATCCACCAAGTGTAGATGTCTGGTGCACAGTTGGTCACTAAACCGCCTAAAGGTCGACCTAAAAAACCCTTAGCTCAAGCTAGGCATATTGCTATTCCCATTTGTAAAATCCTCCAGGTGTAGATGCCTGTAGCTTGACTGGTCACCAAACTTCCTCGAACTCGGCTTAGAAATGGCCTAACTCAAGCTAGGTATCTTGTCGTTCCCATTTGGAAAATCCACTAAGTGTGGATGAATGCAGCTCAGCTGGTCATGAAATGGCCAAGAGCTCAGCTTGCGAAAGCCCTAGCTCAAGCTAGGCATCCTGCCATTCGCATTTGGAAAATCCATAAAGTGTGGATGCCTGGAGCTCGACAGGTCATAAAACCACCTAGAGCTCAGCATACAAAATTCCTTGCTCAACCTGCATAGCTTGATATTCTCATTTTGCAATTCCAACATGATTGGATGCCAGGAACTCGATTAGTTATGAAACTTCCTAGAGCATGGCCTGTAAAAGCTTTAGCTTAATCTAGGTATCTTGTCACTCCCACTTGGAAAATCCATAAAGTTCGGATGTCTAGAGCACGACTGGTCATGAAACCACCAAGAGGTTGGCATGTAAAACCCCTAGCTAGCACTAGACATCTTGCCATTCCCATTTGGTAAATTTACTAGGTGTGGATGCCTGGAACTCGAATGGTCATCGAATCGTCTAAACCTCAGCCTGCAAAATCCTTAACACAAGCTAGGCATCTTGCCATTCCCAATTGGTAAATGTAATAAGAATGAATCCTTGGAGCTCAGCCGATCATCGAACCACTTGGAGCTTGGCCCACAAAGCCCATGCTTAAGCTAGGTATCTTTTCATTCCCATTTGGTAAATCCACCAAGTGTGGATGCTTGAAGCTCAGCTTGTTATGGAACTGCATAGAGCTCAGCCTATAAAAGCCTTAGCTCAGACTAGGCATCTTTCCATTCTCATTTGGAAAATCCACCAAGGTTGGATGCTTGGAACTCGGCTGGTTATGAAATTGCCTAAAGCTAGGCCTGCAAAAACCCCAGCTCAAGCTATACATCTTGTAATTTCCATTTGGAAAATCAACCAAGTGTAGATGTTTGGAGCACGGCTGGTTAAGAAATTGCCCAGAGGTTAGCCAACGAGACCCTTAGCTCATGCTAGGCATTTTATCATCCCATTTGGTAAATCCACCAACTGTGGATACATGGAGATTGACTGGTCATGAAACCTCCTAGAGCTCGTCCTATAAAATCCATAGCTCAAGCTAGGCATCTTCCAATTCTCATTTGAAAAATGCACCAAGTGTAGACGCCAGGAGTTTAGCTGGTCATGAAACTGCATAGTGCTCAGCCTATAAAAGCCCTAACTCAAGCTAAGCATCTTGCCATTACCATTTGAAAAATCCACCAAGTGTGGATGCTGGGAGCTTAGCTGGTCATGATACTACCTAGTGCTTAGCCTATAAAAGCCCAAACTCAAACTAGGCATCTAGCCATTCGTATTTCGAAAATCTATAAAGTGTGGATACTTAGAACTTGATTGGTCATGAAATCGCCTCGAATTTGGCCTGCGAAAGCCCTAGCTCAATCTAGACATGTTTCCATTCCCATTTGGCAAATCCACCATGTGTGGATGTCTAGAGCTCGGTTGGTCATAAAATCGCCTAGAGCCTAGCCTGCAAAAGCCCTGGCTCAGGCTATGCATCTTGTCATTCTCATTTAGCAAATTGACCATGGTTAGATGCTTAGAACTCAACTGGTCATGAAACCACCTAGAGCTTGGCCGACAAAAGCTCTAGCTCAAGCTAGACATCTTACCATTCCCAATTGGCAAATCCACCAAGTGTAGATGTCTGGTGCACGGCAGGTCATTAAACCGCCCAGAGGTCGACTTGCAAAACCCTTAGCTCAAGCTAGGCATCTTCCCATTCCCATTTTATAAATCCACCATGTGTGGATGCCTGGTGGTTGGCTTGTCATGAAATTGATTAGAGCTCGACCTACAAAAGCCCTAGCACAAGCTAGACATATTTCCATTCTTATTTGGTAAATATAACAAGTGTGGATGCCTAGAGCTCGATTGGTCAGGAAATCGCTAAGAGCTAGGTATACAAAAGCCTTAGCTCAAGTTAGGCATCTTACCATTCTTATTTGGAAAATCCACTAAGTATAAATGCTTGGAGCATGACTGGTCATGTAATCGCCTAAAGCTTGGCCTTGGAATGCCTCAGCTGAAGCTAGGTATCTTGCCATTGCTATTTAGAAAATCCACCAAGTGTGGATGCCTAGAGCTCAACTAGTCATGAAACCACTTAGACCTCGGCCTGCAAAAGCCCTAGCTCATCCTAGGCATCATGCCATTCTCATTTGGAAAATTAATCATGGTTGGATGCCTGAAACTCGCTTGGTCATGAAACCGCCTAGAGATCGGCCTACAAAAGCCCTAGCTCAAGCTTGGCATCTTGCCATTCCTATTTGGTAAATACACCAAGTGTAGATGCCTGAAGTTGGTCATCAAACTGTCTAGTGCTCGGCTGGTCATCAAACTCCCTAGTGCTCGGCCTATAAAAGCCCTAGCTCAAGCTAGGCATCTTACAATTTCGATTTTTCAAATCCACCAAATGTGGATGGCTAGAGCTCGGTGGCTTATGAAACCACCTAGAGCCCGGCCTGGAAAAGCCCCAGCTCAAGTTAGGCATCTTGACATTCTCATTTGAAAAATCCAACAAGTGTGTATGTCTGGAGCATGTTTGGTCATGAAACTGTCTAGAATTCGACCTATCTAACACCTAAATCAAGCTAGATATCTTACTATTCCCCATTCGATAAATCTACTAAGTGTGGATGCCTAGAGCTTGGCTGGTCTTGAAACCAGCTAGAGCTCGGCTTGCGAAAGCCCTAGCATAAGCTAGGCATCTTGCCATTCTCATTTAGAAAATGCAACAAATGTGGATGCCTAGTGCTCAAAATGGTCATAAAGCCACCAAGAGCTCGGCATACGAAAGCCTTAGCTCAAGTAGGGCATCTTGCTATTCCCATTTTGTAAATCCACGAAGTGTAAATGCCTGGAGCTCAATTGGCTATGAAACCACCTAGAGCTCGGTTTGGAAATGTTCTATCTCAAGCTAGGCATCTTGTTTTTCTCATTTGGAAAATCCACTAAGTGTGGATACTAGGAGCTTGGCTTGTCTTGAAAACATCTAGAGCTCACCTTATAAAAGCCCAAGCTCAACCTATGTATCTTGCCATTCTCATATGGTAAATCAACCATGGTTTGATGCCTAAAACTCGATTAGTAATGAAACTGCCTTGAGCTTGGTCTTCGAAAGCCCTAGCTCAAGTTAGGCATCTTACCATTCCCATTTGGAAAATCCACCAAGTATGGATGCCTGGAGATCGACTGGTTATGGAACTACCTAGTGCTTAACCAATAAAATCCATAGCTTAAGTTAGGCATCTTGCCATTCCCATATGGAAAATTCATCAAGTGTAGATTCCTGGACCTCGACTGGTTACGAAATCGCCTAGTGCTCAGCCTGTGAAGGCCCTAGCTCAAGCTAGGCATCTTGTCATTCCTATTTAGAAAATCCACCAAGTGTGGATGCCTAGAGATCAGCTGGTCATAAAACCATCTAGAACTCGGCCAGGAAAATCCCTAGCTCAATCTAGGCAACATGTCATTCCTATATGTTAAATCCACCAAGTGTGGATACCTCAAGCTCGACTGGTCATGGAACTAATAATAGTTTGGCATGCAAAAGCCCTAGATGAAGATAGTCATCTTGACATTCCCATTTGATAAAGTCGTTGAGTGTGTATATTTATAGCACGACTGGTAATGAAACCATCTAGAGGTCGGCCTGTAAAATCCTAGCTCACTCTAGGCATCTTGCCACTCCATCTTGCTATTCTAATTTGGAAAATGCAACAAGTGTGGATTCCTAGAGATCCGTTGGTCATTAAACTGCCTAGAGCTTAGCATATAAATGCCCTAGCTGAAGCTAGATATCTAGTCTTTCCCATTTGGCTAATCCATAAAGTGTGGATGTCTAGAGTACGACTGGTCATGAAACCGCCTAGAGTTTGGCCTATAAAACCCTATCTCAAGCTAGATATCTTGCCATTCTCATTTGGTAAATCCACTAAG
>JAULLH010349459.1:0-12200 GCA_035668455.1 Sarracenia alabamensis
GAGCTCGGGTGGTGATCGATCTTCGGAGATGATTAATGCAATCTCTCACTGGGTGAGGGTGTATGGGATTGTTTGGCGTTCGTCGTTGTCGATGTCATCTTCGGTGCCGAAGATGTTGAGGATGTGGGTAATAGGGCGAGTGTCGATGTCGATGTCGATGTCGTAGCCGTCGATGTGGGTGGTGAGGTACTCCATCCAGCTACCATAGTCATCGATCTTGTAGGCCCGGTGCATGTTTTGATAAAAGAGACGGATGAGGTGTGGGATCGGTGTGTCGAAGACGCCGAATAGTCCTCCGTGGTGGCGGGAGTGCAGGAGGTCGATGCCCATCAGAGCATAGGGGCAGGTGGCCAAGAAGAAGTCCCCCACAGAAAAATGCATCATGTGGTGGAGGGGGTTCGTGAGCCAGAGCCCTGTAGGGATCGTGGCGTACTCCTGTGCCAGAGGTTGGTAGCCTCAGCCTCATTATACACCTCCTCTAGTAGGTTGGGTGAGACGAACTCTCTTGGTAGAATGAGACGCCATTAGTATTGAGGAATTTGAGAAGAGAGGCTCAGAGGAAGAGAGTTTAGAGAGAGAGAGAGAGTTTGGTAGAGTTGTGAGGAGGAATGGGGGGATATGGGGGGTTAAGAGGATTTTAGGGGTGTGGGAAATCGAAGAGGCGCGTCAAATGGGATTAGGCAGGAGCACTGCGTCCAGATGCGCATTCGAATGAGGTGTCCCGTTGCGACGCGCGTCGTGACGATTTTGAGACAGAGAGTTGTAGTTTGTTGGGTGATGGTCATGCTTCTGGACGCACGTACTGATAGTGGTATCCGTCTTGACTGGCATCCTGATGGTGTATGAGAGTCTGGACGGGGGTCAGCGGTTTTAATTTTCATGCCTTTTGGAGGTGCCGACGTATTAATGGTGCGTCGGTAAATGTCTCGTGGATTAAACTTCAGTCCGGATGGTGGGTGGTCCGTCCGGATAGGGTTGCACGAAATGGTGACGTTTGGCGGCTGTGTACTGGTTGACGTTTCGAATTTTGTCAGGACGGAAGGGTGATAGCATTTGGACATGTGGTGGCAGGGGAATACCAAAAGTTGTTAGGATTTGGTGGTGGGGATTATGTACCGCCTGGACGGTGACGATGGTCCGTCCGGACGCAATTCTCCTTTTTTTTATCACTAATCTAAGGTTAGTAATTTCATAGAATTAGACTCAAACAATAAGCAACTTCTGTGACTCGGTAAGCCTAAAGTGGTTGCAAGAAAAAATGGCCTTAGTTTAGACACCAAACATCTTCACACTGATGATCATGTTACTTAAACATGAAAGAAGCATGGTCTTTTAGACTAAGAGTCACAGGATTTGGATTCCTTGTAGTACACCCTCAATCTGATCTTCAAATTGATTAGGCTGGTAGCTCGCGGTATTACGGCTAGATGTGTCAGCAAGGGCATGGAGAGGAGTCTTAACCCACCCAATGGACTTACTCATCTCTTTCTTGACCACTTTGGAGATATGTTTGCCTCTGGAATAGTAATACACCTTGAAACGTCTGTTGTAGTGGTCTACTTGCCCGTAACAACTTTCCTTGAGCTAATATCTACAGAATCCTTATCTCTTCACTCTACGTTTCAAGGCATATAGAATTCTACCTTGACACGGTTCTTGATGACCGAAACTGGTCACACAATTTAACCTTAGTGTGTGAAGAGGACAACTTAGCTTAAGAGGGTAGTTTAACGTCTTCGGACCAAAAAATTGTGATTTTTTTCGAGATTTTTCCTTTTCACTCCCCCAAATTGAACACATCAATGTCCTCATTGGTGGAGTAATCATGTTGGGTTACCTCTGGGTTCCCTCCCAGATAGGGCTATGTTTAACGTCTTCATCTAGACTTAGCCAGTCGATTACTCGACTGGCGAGGTTGGGTCGGAGAGGTCTATTGAGTCAGCTGTGGGACCTATTGAGATGCCTTCAACGTAAGGTTTCAACCATTGCTCGTTGACTTGCAAAAACTTACCGGTTTTTGGATTGAGCAGTTGACAGGCACCATGTGGGTAGAAATGGGTCACCACGTATGAGCCTTCCTGTCGAGACTAAAGTTTTCCAGGAAATAGTTGTAATTTGGCGTTGTATAGCCAGACATTTTGGTTAGGCGAGAATATCTTTCAATGAATGTGTTTGTTGTGGAATGATTTCATTCACGCTTTGTAGATTCAGACATTGTTATATGCCTCGTTACGAAGTTCCTCTAGCTCATTTATCTACAATTGGCGACGGGTGCTGACATTTGGCATGTCAATGTTAAACGTTTTGACTACCCAATATGCTCGATGTTCTAGCTCCACTAGCAGATGGGACGGTTTTCCAAAGACTAAGCGATATGGGGACATTCCAATTGGAGTCTCGTATGGAGTTCAGTATGCCCAAAGATCGTCATCTAGCCATTTGGACCAATCCTTTCTATCAGGGCAGACAATTTTAGTCAAAATATTTTTGATTTCCATGTTTGACACCTCGAGTTGGCTACTAGTTTGTGGATGATAAGGAGTGGCTACCTTGTGCTGAATGGAGTCTCGTCGAAGTAGAGAAGAAAAATATTTATTCATAAAGTTTGTACCGCTGTCACTAACGATTGCTCATGGGAAACCAAATGGAGAAAAGATGTTACTTTGCAAAAATTTTATCACAACAATGTGATCATTCGATTTGGTGGCTGCGGATTTGACCCATTTTGAGACATAGTCAACTACTACAAGGATGTATTCACATACAAACAATGGTGCAAATGGTTCCAAAAAGTCGATGCCACAAACATCAAATATTTCAACAATCAGAATTGGGTTCAGGGGCATCATGTCCTTGGCAGTCATTGTGTAAATTTGCTGGTAGCGTAGGCATTTCTTGTAATAGTCGTAGGCATCTTTAAAGAGCATAGGCTTGTAAAATCCACTTTGAAGTACTTTGGCTGCGGTCTTCTTACCGCCAAAATGTCCACTACAGGCTAACGGGTGATAGAACTTGATAATACTATCCACCTCTTCCTCAAGCACACATTGTCCTATAACGTGGTCAGAGAAATATTTAAAAAGCTCTGGCTCTTCCCAGAAGTAGTATTTAACTTGTGAGAAAAATCGGTCCTTTTGTTGTTTAGACCAATCGTTTGGGATGCGACCCACCGCCAAATAGTTTACAACGTTTGCGAACCAGGGTGGTTGAATGGTGTTGACCATGAAAAGTTGCTCGTCAGGGAACGAGTCTCGTACGGGCACGTGGTCACTAGGAGACTACACTAGGAGTCGAAAGAGATCAAACTCTTGTAGAAGCAGGATCCAACGAATCAGATGGGGTTTACTCTCTTTCTTAGCCAACAGATGCTTAAAGGCAGCGTGGTCAGTGTCCTAATAGGTATGACTTGAATTTATCCAATGCAAAAACCACTGTCAGTATCTCTTTCTTGGTGGTTGTGTAATTCAATTGAGCATCGTTGAGAGTCAACTGACATAGTAAGTTGCATGGGGGACTTTGTTCTCTCGTTGTCCAAGTACTGCTCCAACTACGTAATCAGAGTCATCACACATGATTTCGAACGGTATAGCCCAATTTGGTGACTGCATGATTGGTGTGGGTGGATAGAGCATCTCAGAGTTGATCAAAGGCACGCATGCAATTTTCATCAAAGTCAAATGGAGCTTCCTTAACGAGGAGATCATAAAGGGGCCTTGAGATTTGGGAGAAGTCTTTGATAAAGCGTGGATAGAATCCGGTGTGACCTAAAAAGATCTGATTTTTCTTACGGTTGTAGGTGGTGGTAATTTGGAGATGCGATCGACTTTGGATTTGTCTACCTTTATTCGGCATTTAGAGACTATGTGCCCCAACACGATCCCTTGTTGGACCATGAAATGACTCTTCTCCCAGCTAAGTACCAGGTTTGTCTCTTAGCATCTTTTGAGCACTAAGGTTAGGTTCAAGAGACAATTTTTGAATGAAGAACCAAACATAGCGAAGTCATCAATGAATACTTCAAGGAATTTCTCTACCATGTCAGAGAAGATGGATATCATGCACCTTTGGAAGGTGGAAGGTGCATTGTATAGCTCAAAAGGCATATGCCTATAGGCGAATGTGCCAAAGGGACATGTAAAATTTGCCTTCTCTTGGTCCACCGGGTAGATTGGTACCTTATTATAGCCAGAGTAGCCATCCAAGAAGCAGTAATAGCTTTGTCCAGCTAACCGCTCTAAGATCTGATCAATGAATGGCAAAGGAAAGTGATATTTTCTTTTCATGGAATTTAGCTTGTGGTAGTCGATGCAAACTCGCTAACCAGTGGTCGTGTGAGTTAGGATAGATTCTACTTTATCAATAAGTACCACGGTGAGCCCATATTTCTTGGCTACAACTTGTGTTTGGGCTCATCCATTTGCTGTATGAGATTGGGTAAATAATATATTCATCTAGTAACTTCACTACTTCCTGTTTAACTACCTCATTCATGTTAGGGTTCTATATCCATTGTATTTCTCGTGTAGGCTTGGTATTGTCTTCACAATGGATGCGGTGCATGTAGGCAGATGGATCAATTCCATTTAAGTCTGCCACTGTCCACCCTATGGTTCCCTTGTAGGCCTTGAGTACTTCAGTCAATTTCTTTTCTTGTGCAGGAATTAATTCGGAAGCAATTATGACTGGTAAGGTACTACTGGGTCTAAGAAATATATAATTAAGTGAGCTCGAAAGAGGCTTCAACTCAAGTGCATGAGGGATTTCTAGGGATATGATAGCTAGTATGGATAAGAGTGAGGGTAGCTCTTTAGCGAGACATCCATGGAGGTTTGTCTATATAATCTATCGTTTCCAGCTTGACATTAGATTCGTCAATGGTCGGTTCAAGCTTTAAATAGTCCTCCCAAAGTAAGCCAGGTAGGCCTCCAGGGGGTCATTCGTGAAAATAGAAGGAAGGGCTTGTTGTGTTGCCTCCTCAATTTGGTTAATTACAAAGCAATCGACTTCTAATACTAGATGATGAGAGGCATGGAACACATTAAGCCTTAACTTCATGTTCCCAAAAGAAACGTCCATGACCCTAGTTTGGCAATTGATGCAAGCATTAGCTGTGGCCAAAAAGGGGTATCCAAAAATCACTGGCGTTTGTCTCCGTGTGTTAGTATCGGATTGGGTGTCCAGTACTACAAAGTCAATAGGAAATAGAAACTTGTCGACTTTGACGAGCACGTCTTCGATAATCCCCGGGGAACCTTAACTGACCTATCTACCAACTGGAGAGTGACATGGGTTGGTTTCAGTTCTCCATGACCGAATTGTTCGTACACGAAGTATGGTAGGAGGTTAACACTAGCTCTCAAGTCCAATAGTGCATGGTCAATCTGATGATCGCCGATCACACATGAGATGGTTGGTAGGTCTTTTAACTTTGGGACCATGTCATAGCTTAGGACGGAGTTAATGTGTTCAGCGAAGAGCACTTCCTTGGGGACTCTAGTCTTTGTCTTACGCTTTTCTATGCATAGGTCCTTTAAGAACATAGTATAAGACGACACTTGTTGGATAGCATCAAGAAGGGTAAGGTTAATCTTGACTTGCTTGAATAACTCAAGGACGCCGGTCATAGGTAGTCCCTTCTTATGCTGGGGAGTTTGGGGTTCTAGGCATGACGGAAAGGGTGCCTTTGGTTCCATGGGGTAACTGGAGCGGCCATTAGTGCCTCCTCGAATGCATCTCTCGGTGGTGGTGCAGCAACAACAGGTGCTGGTTGAGCAGATATGGCCTGGGTAGTTATCAAGTTTTCAGACTCCTCAATTGTGGTCGGTTTGGGTGATGGATGAGGGTTGCTGTATAGCGGTCGGGTGTCTAGCTCTTTTCCACTTCTCAAGGTCATAACAACCGTTGCTTGCTCGTGGTTTACACCACTATTGCTAGGGCTTCTGTCAATAATGTACTGGCCTTTAGGGTTTGCCACGGGTTGACTCGATAATTTACCGTCCTCTCGGTGGTTAAGTGCGGCTGCTATCTGTCCTACATGGGTTTCTAGCTTGGTGATGGACTGAGAGTGAGAACTTAAGAGTTACGTCTTCACATCCAAGTCCTTCAAGGCTTTTCACAGGGTCTCCTATAAGCCTAAGGCTTGAGGGGTTGGAGCAGGTGCTTGCTGTGGGGGACGGTAGGCCTGTTGGTTGTAAGAGTTGTAGGCGGGCCTAGGTGCCTGAGTTTGTGGTTGTGGTCCAGCTGATTTTTGTTGATTCCTCCACCGAAAGTTTGGATAGTTTCTCAAGCCAGGGTTATAAGTGTTGGAATAAGGGTCATTGTTTGGCCCGGAGAATCCTTGAGCAGCATGGACTTGCTCTTGGAAAAAATCAGAAAATCGTTCAGTGGAGGGGCATTCGGTGACAAAGTGTGCAGGGTTAGCACACAAGGTGCAGACATCTTGTATGTTTAGTGGTGGTTGAGCTATAGGTAGGCCACTGGTCAACAATTTGTTAAGCTTTTCTGTGAGGGACTTTACTTGGTTGGAAAGATCGGTGTTTTGACTAACCACATAAACACGTCGCCGCACAAGGCGTCGACGTATTGAGGATATTGGGGCAACAAACCATTGTAGAAGTTTTGAACCAACTGCTATTTCAGGATTTGATGGTGGGGACAACTCCTGATGAGCTCCTTAAGTCTCTCCCAGGTTTTATGGAATGTCTCACCTTCTAGTTGAGTAAAACTTGTTACGGCTCAGCGGATCTGATTGGTTTTACCAATGGGAAAGAACTTACGTAGAACGTCCTATAGAAGCTTAGCCCATGTTATTATGGTGTTAGGTTCCAGTGACTTAAGCCAATGTTTGTCCTTATCTCGGAGTGAAAACGGGAACAAGTTTAGGTGTTTGGCCTCTTCTGGTAGGCTGTTAACTCTTATGGTTGAGCATTTTTCCAAAAATTCGTCAATATGATTACATGGGTCCTCACTACTTAGATCGTGAAACAGAGGCAGTAGTTGCAATAGGTTAGGTCTTATTTCGTAGCTGTCGGTTCCAACATTAGGTGGTGCTATACAGGTGGCAGACTCGTAAGTTGTTGGAATACAGTATTCCATCAACGCTTTGAGTTGCGTATCAAATTGGTTGGGTTGCTCATTCTGTTGATTGCCAGTGGCATTATCGTTTCGACTTTTAGTCATGGTGGGTGTGTGCGAAGGTGCGAGAGATCGAAGGAAAGGGGATGCTCACCCAGTTGCTCGGTTTAGTCTACTAGTGTGCTCAATTTCAGGATCAATAGATATCAGGCCACTATGCAGGGAGCGGCGACCAAGCATACACTAAAAACAAGAAAAGAAAGCAGAATAGACCTTCTGAAAATGTGCCGTGTGGACAGAGAAGGAGAAGAGTCCGGACGGTGAAGGGTCTGAGAGTCCGGACAGGGTCCAGTGATTTGCGTCCGGACGGTAAGATGAAAGTCCGGACGGAAGGCGGTGATCTGATTTTTTAACGGTTTTCTTTTTTTCAATAGAGAAGTTTAAAATCTGAAAACCAGAAAGAGAAAAGAGAAATAAATAATTAAATAAAAATAATTTCAGATTAAATAATAGTTTTAGAAATATTTTTGTCGTAATGTTCCATGGCAACGACGCCAAAAACTGATGTGCGTCGTCCCACAATCAAGTTTATTACTAAGATTCACACTAAATAGTAGCTAGTTGAGTCATGATCGATCCCACGAGGAATATGCAGCAAAAGACAATTTTTTTCAATTATTTAATCTCAAATGTATTTTTATTTAATTAGAAAAATGAATCTTGTATTTGTATTTAAAAGAATATTTTAATTATTCTACTTCTGACTGAACTAAACTAAGCTAACAGATAATAACAAGATAAGTTTAAATTTAAGAAAGAATCTACCTCAGGTTAGAATCCACCTTCATTTAGTATTATTTTATTTAGCCTTTATTATATTCAAATCCTACTTTGACATGACTAGTATGAAATTCAAGAAAAAATAAATTTACATGCAAACAAGACATATTCTATCTAAGACATTGGCACGGACTATCCGGAGTTTGATCCATCTCGTCAATAGTATAAAATATTTCATGTTAACAATTAAAATCACGAATATTAAAAAAGGCATAATCTATCCAGGATTATAGCACGGCTCGTCTAGGGTACGACTCATCTTATCCATGACATAGAATATCTCATTTTAATCTTCGAATAACAAATAAAGCACAATTATGCAACCCACATCTAATACAATCACATAAAGATTAAACGGAATATTAATTAAATTAGATGAATAATAATTTTTCAATGATCAAATATGTCATGGAATATAATAGTTGTATAACGAATCTATTACAAAAGGATAAAATAAAATAATAAAATTAATCTACTCCTAAATTACTAAATGCGGGCTTCATCCGAACCTAGGGCAGAAAATGGACCTTAGTCACGCATGGTTGGTGTAGAAACCATCTCCGAGTTGTTGTAGGCTATCGTCAGTAGCTCCTCGTCGAGACTCGGACCTTCTAGTACTGGCTCGGAGGGGTCATAAGTGTAATTTTAGAAGAAAGGAGGACTTGTGAGGAAAATACTGGGATGTCATAAATGAGGGGGTCGGGGTCTATCTATAGATTTTAGAAAGTTGGAGTCCTTTTCGGATTTGGACTTGGTGGCCGACAGCGTCTGGATGGAAGTGGCGCTACCGTCCAGATGGGAATGGATGAAACCATCCTAACGGTAATGGTCCATGCATCGTGACGGTAATGGGGTGTAGCATCTGGACAAAATGTGGAAGAGCGTCTGGACGGAATGCTAAAGAGCGTCCGAACGAGGCTTGTCTTGATTTTGGTCTTTTGCTTCAGTTTTTTTCTTATGTTGTTTATTTGATTGTTTTGTGGATATTTTGGTGTAGTCCTGCATTATGTCTCCAAAATCTATCTAAACACAAAAACACTTCAAAAAATAATATTAAATAACATCTCGGGTCCAACCTAGTGTAAATAGTGGGAATAAATCGTCACTTTTGAGTTCCGATCAATGGGTCCAGGCTTTTGTCTCGTTGTTCACATAAATGTGCTGCCATACGAGGCATTGACGTATTGACGATATTATGGTAGGAGACCTTCACAGAAAATTTGAACTAACTGCCATTTCGGGACTTAGTGTTGTGGAGAACTCGTAATTAACTCCTTAAGTCATTACCGAATCTCGTGAAAGGTCTTACCTTCCAATTGAGTAAAAATTTTCATGGCTCGGTGAATTTGGTCATTACCAAATCTCTGGATACTTAAGCCAATGCTTGGCCTTTTCTCGGAGAGAGAATGGAAACAACTTCATATGCTTAGCTTCATCAGGCAGATTGTTGAGTCTTATGGTCAAACAGATTTCGAAGAACACATTAATGTGTTTTTAGGGATCATCACTGCTAAGTCCATGAAATAGGGGATGTAGTTGCAAAAGGTTGGGTTTGCTCTCTTTGTTGTCGGCCCCAAGGTTAGACGACACTACACAGGTAGCAGACTCGTAAGCTATTGGAATGTAATATTCCATCAGGGCCTTGAGTTACTGGTCGGCTTGGTTGGCCTGATCATTCTTCCAGTTACAAGCGGGGTTACTGACGGGGTTAATGTTTTGGTTAACGTTCGCATCTTCAGCCATTGTGAATGTGTGAGCAAGTGGAGGAGCTTAGGGGAAAGGGTTGCTCTCACAATCGCTTGGTTAAGCTTATAAGTGGGTTCGATTTTGTAATCAAAAGGTGCTAAGTCACATAGTAAGGAGCAGCGACCAAGTATACACTGTTGAAATCCAAAAAAAAAAAAAAAAGGAAAAGGAGGTCTCAGATGGAAAACCGTCCGGGCAGAAGGGATGCGGCATCCAGACGGTGTCAGACAGTACCGTCCCGACGGAAAAAGGTCTGTGTCCGGACGGAAGGCGGTGTTCTAATTTTTTGTTTTTTATGATTTATTGTTTTCCAACAGAAAAACCAAAAATTTGAAAATCAGAGATGAAAAAGAAAAGAAAATAATTAAATTAAAATTTTCTTGGATTAAATAATGATTTTTTCAAAAAATTTACCGTAATATTTCCCGACAATGATGCCAAAAACTGGTACGTGCCGTCCCGTATCAAGTTTATTGCTACGATTTATCACTAACTGGTAGCTAGTGGTAAGTCAGGATTGTTCCCAGGAGAAATACATGGCAAGAAATATTATCAAGCACAACCAAATTACCAATCTGCTATCCTAACTTTTCACACCCAACCAATACCATACGCAACACACACATTGCTCTATTTTATGGCTCGAAGCCAAAGGTTAGGATGACCCATTTGGTCATAAGAACTCGCTCTCCTTTACGGCCCGAAGCCCAAGCTTATGCTGACCCGATTTTTCATAAGGACCTACTCTCCTTTATTGCCCAAAGTCAAAGGTTAGGTTGACCCATTTGGTCACACGGACCTGCTCTCTTTTGTGGCCTCACGGATGCAAGGGTTAAGCTTACCATTTTCAACACAACGCACACAATGTCCACAACACAAATATCAACTACAAGATATCAACAACACATAGTCAATAACAAGATGTCACTAGCAGAATATCAATAATAAGATATCAACGATAGGACATCGACAGCAAGATATCACTAATAGAATATCAATAACATAATATCAATAATAAGATATCAATGACAGGATATCGATGGCATGATATCAACAACGTAATATTGGCAACAATATATCTCTAACAGAATATGAATAGCAAGATATCAATAAGAGAATATCAATAACAAGATATCAATAACATAACATCAGAAATAAGATATCAACGATAGGATATCGGCAACAAGATATCACTAAAAAAATATAAATAACAAGATATTAACAACAGGATATTGATAACAAGGGTATCAACCATCAGGATACCAACAACTACGATATCAACCATAAGAATGTCTATGATAAGAATATCCACAACAAGATACCTACAACAAGCCACAACAACGATAGCATACTACACATGATATACACAATGAAGATATCATCTATAAGCCATATGACATACGCTA
The DNA here is from genome assembly GCA_035668455.1 of Sarracenia alabamensis. Taxonomy (NCBI): domain Eukaryota; kingdom Viridiplantae; phylum Streptophyta; class Magnoliopsida; order Ericales; family Sarraceniaceae; genus Sarracenia; species Sarracenia alabamensis. Next base: position 11,067 of record JAULLH010349459.1, read on the forward strand.
CATGGATAGCAATTAATCATACGATATACACAAAAAAGATACCATATACAATAAGCATGAAATACGTAACATGGATGTTAGAAGCGATTAATAGGATATACAACAGGGATATCCTAAACCAACGAACATGATTAAAAAAAAGGATATCAAATCAATAGGCATGATATACACACAAAGACATGATACACACACAATGGATATCATAGCATCTCACAAAGTATGGATACGACGAAAATTTACCTAAAGATCAGCAAGTTGGTTATAGAAACCCAACACAGGGAACATCACTAGTTTTGTGAAAATAAATCATTCTAAGGTTCAAATCCATGTAACCAACTCCAGTTACCAGTTTTAAACCCAAAAATACCATTTGCCCCAATTTTTATCAACATGTCAACTTTCCTAAAAACCGTTCAATGTCCAAAAGGTCACAAAATGGAACCGTAGGTTCCGGCCTATATCAATTTCATAGAAAAGAAATCAATTTCGGAAAATTTCTATTGAAAAGTCATTTTTTCCCAAAATCTGTCATTTCCCCCAAAACTAACCCTAACCATTTGTACATGTTTTTAGTTACGCCTAACCATTTTTTGAAGAAAAAAGATACGCATACTCCACTCCTCACATAGATATAGGAAAACTAACTTATTTCCTAAAATCACAAGATATGTGTGATCTAATCAAGCTAGATAAGTATAAAAGCAAACCAATTTTTGAAAGCCCTGTGCTTCGATCACCCAAAAACTATATACATACCGTAATACGTCGTGATTTTCATTTTTCTTGAAAATATATAACTCGTACTCGAACAATAATTGAAAGTAAACATATATATCCTACCTCGTAACTGAAGCAGAATCAAGAGAAGAGCCCTCCAGCCGATCTAACACCAAACAAACACCGAAATCAAAAATCTATTTAGTGAATATGTATAATAATGGGTTAAAAACAAGGATATCTAACTTAAACTAAGAAATCTTACCAAACAAGGCCTTATCTCTCATTTACAATCCATTCCTCAAGCTCCAAACTTCACTCCTTAGCCGCTCCAGTCGGTAGAGAGAGAGAGAGAGAGAGAGAGAGAGAGAGAGAGAGAAAGAGAGAGAGAGAGAGAGAGAGAGAGAGAGAGAGAGA
>JAULLH010350551.1:0-12188 GCA_035668455.1 Sarracenia alabamensis
AAACCTTTCTTACCTTTAAAATAGCCATACAAACCACCATTTATACTTATAGAGTAGCTGGGAGTCGTGAGGCATTCTGAAATCCATCTAACCATCTTGGACGGGAAACCCATATCTTGAAGCACTTCAATCATGAAATCCCACCGAACATTGTCATAAGCTTTCATAATGTCAACCTTGAGGGCACACCAAAGGCCCTTGTTGTCTTTATGATAGTCTCGCAGAAGCTCTTGAGAGAGGAAAATATTATCCGCAATCCTCCGCCCTTAAACAAAAGCAGATTGAGAAGGGGAGATGATATCATGTAAGGAGATTTTAACCCTATTTGCAATAATCTTCGAAATGCACTTGTAAACTGTATTACAGCAAGATATTGGTTTATATTCCTTGATGGTATATGGATTTGGAACCTTAGGAATAAGCGCTATGAGGGTCGTATTTGCCTCCCGTAAGATATGGCCTGAATCAAAAAAGTACTTCATCGCATTAACAATATCCCCTTCAACCACATCCCAAGCATCTTTATAGAAACCTGCAGAAAAACCATCAGGGCCTGGGGCTTTATTTACTTTCAAAGACATAAACACATCCTTGATCTCTTCTCTAGATATCTCCCTTTCCATAAAATTGATGCTCTAGGTAGAAAGCCTTCTCTTTATAACATCTTGGATGGAACCTGCCATACCAGTATGGGCAGGGGAATCAGAACCCAACAGCTCCTTATAGTAATCCACAATATGCTCAGTAACCTCCTTGAAATTAGAGCAAGTTTCCCCATTATCTTTCACAAGGTTGGTAATTCTGGACTTGTTCCTCTTACAATTTCGAGATTTGAAGAAAAAATTCGTGTTTTGGTCTCCCAGATTCAGCCACTGATTCCTCGCTTTTTGTTTGAAGAAACTCTCTTCGGCCAAGGAAAGGTCAATAAAGCTTCTAAATGAATGAATGTGGAACTTTATAGAAGCTATACAATGTAACTTCGATGGGTATATTTTTCTGTTCATGAAAAATGGGCACCCAAAAGATTTTTTAAATCGTGACACTTCCGCCGCGTCCTTTGATTACAACAGTTCGAACGTAAGTTTCTTCCCATCGTCCCACCGTCTCACCGGCCTACCGCGAACATAAGTGCCCTCCTACTACCTCACAGCTTCTCTGATGCTATAGTTAATCTTTGTGCTTTTGTAGCTCGTTAGCCGACGAAAGAGAATAGGAGAATAGAGAGAGAGTTCGGCATCTCCGCCGTCGCCGCTGAACCAGTACGCCACTGCCAGCCACTGTCGCTGCAATTTTTCAACCGAGGGTTTGATTTTTTTCTGATTTTGCTCCAATTGAGGTAGGATCCACCATTAAACTTGAATAAATTGCATGTTCATGTAATTAATTTTGTTGATTCATATTGTGTTGAATCTTGGCAAGAAAACCTAATTGCCTAGGCCAAAAATCGTGAAATTGGGAGCCCTATTTTGATTGATTTTGTGAGAAGGCTAGTTTTTATGACTCTATATCATGTTTAGATTCTCGTTAGTTCGCCAATTTGGAATTGATTGGATATTTCCAAATTCATATATTAATGTTAGGGTTCGATTTGGCTAAATTGGGGGAAAACCCTTTCTTTTGGTAACTGTTTGTGAGAGTGATTTATGTTTTGTGTAATTGGAATGAAAATGGACCAATGATCCAAGCTTCATCTCAGAAAAACTGTATTCTGTTTTTACATCTTCTTGTAGCTCGTTTGAGAATGTCGTTGCACATTCTTCAATGGAACCTCATGTTTAGTCATGAAATCAGCTATATAAAGAACTTGCCGATCTCTAGTCTCCAGTTCAGTTTTCGAACTGTAGCTATTTCTAAAGATTCATTGACAATGGAATCAACTTTAGTACTTGGTAGGTTGACCTTGAGTTGTTCATCAATAGGCACTTAAAGTGGTCAATTGTTCTGTGTGAATTATGGGTAGCGTAGTAATATCACAAGCTTGGACTTCAAGTCCTGCCGTCCTGGTTTGCGCTTGTTATTGGTGGCATTTGCTTGTCCACCTACCTGCACTTGAATGTGGGTGGTAGACCAATTTAATCGCAATAACATTCCTTTTAACATCTATAGATGCATGGTTTTTGTTAATTGTTACTTATTTTTGGAAATGAAAAGATTCTCCTTTATTATAAATTGTTATGAATTATGATTTTCTTATTCCAGATTCCTAATCACGTGCCAATTAAAATTGCTCTTGAACTCAAAAAGCTGCTAATAGACAATAGTCTTCTAGATGTGTAAGTAGTCATCATATTGTCCTTTTTTTTTTACCATTTGGGTTTCTTGTTGATGCATTTTCCCTTTTGGTATGTTTTCCATTTTCTCGTAGATATTGAATGTGTTAATTCAATAATTTGCAGTTCTCAATCCGATTTGGAAGCAAATATGTTTAGGGTATCCAATATGATATTTTATTTTTTGGTTTTGTTTCTAGTTATCAGTTATGGCATGGCTTTCAGTTCTTCAGTTTTTGGAATCCAACAATAAATGGCAAAAATGCAGCATAGTAGTAAGCTACTAAGTTAAAGCTAATGGCCAATTTGGTTTCCCGGATTTAAGCTAGACCTTTTGGTTTTTTGGGATTATAGACCAATATGCCTTAATTCCATTTTCGCTGATATAACCCCTTTTTTCATTATTCTAGAGCAAACCATCAGAAGATTACTATAGAAAATAGAAGAGACTCCTCGACTTTCAAGTGGTTGGTGCACCTGGAGAAACCCGACAAGGTCTATTGGCAGCATTACATCTTCAGCATATGAATGCTACCACTTCTTCACAGAAGCTGATGGCATGATTTGTCTAATCTGAACTCTTGATTATCGTCGTCAATTATTATTTTAGGTTTCATAGTAAATTCAATCAGTTTTGAGTGTAGCACAGTTGGCTGGAGTTTTTCTTGGTCAATTCCTCCAGCTTTAGTTTTGAAGAATTTTCCATTTGTTGTTTACCGATACATTTTGGCATATGTTATAAATATGGTTATAATGTAGTTCCATTAAGAGTTTTTCTTGGATTGAATGTATGTGTGATGAGTTTTTATATTGTGTATTTCTAAAAGAATTATAATTTGATAAAAAAAAATTATAATTCAAAAAATGACAAAAAAATGCCGAAAGAAATCGGAATTGAAAACTATAATATAATACTTTTGATAATGAATTCACTTGTGAACAAAGATTTGTTATTAGCGACACAATTTAATCTGTCGGCAAAGTAATAGAATTTAAAATATCATAATTACTTTTAACGACAACTGTTACGTTGGCAAAAGTGTCAAAGCAACCTAGATATGAATGACTTTTGCCAACGAATTATATATTTGTCGACACAAAATTTAGCTAATTGGCGATGCAAAATCATGTTGGCAAATCCATCTTTTTGCCAACGTGTAGACTATACGTTGGTGAAAACTTTTACTGGCGCCTTCTTACCAACAACATGATGACACATTGATTTTTGTCGGTAAACACTTTTACCTACATAAATTGACTTTTACCAATGATTTTTGTTGCGTTGCCAAAATTATTTTTTTTGTTGTAGTGTCAGATCGCCCAGCTAAACCCTTCCGGCATTGACACAGGGTGTGGGTCCTGATAGGCAACCTAGAGGGGAGGAGGGGGGGAGGTGAATAGGTTGTTACAAAACTTGAACAACTTTTTGGTCCTTTTTAAAACTTTATGAAAATCTATTCCAAGCACTTAGAATACTTAACAAGCAGCGGAATAATTGAAATTAAAGTGCAAGAATTAATGGATAAGGAAGAGAAAAATGCAAACCACAAGAACTAATCGTATAATGGTTTGGCCAAATTCCGACCTACGTCCACTCTCTCAAGCTGCACTTGAGGTTTCCACTATAGTCAATACTTACGGGTGCACTCCAAACCTTCTACAAACAAGTTACAGGCTCTCTTACAACCTAGAGGGTTTGCCGGTGCACCTCCAAACCTAGAAGCTTTACAGAAGCACTTCCGGATCTTGAAAGAGTTGATTATGAGTTCAACCTCTAAGCCTAAATGTATCTTCAGTAGTTGCCTTTGGAGGATTTGTTTTTTGATATAGTAGTGTTCTCCTTTACTTGAGATGATTTACAATATAATCCTCACTACAAAAGATTACTCTTTCTCTCTAATGAATTTAGAATAAATGTAAACAAATGAGAAAAGAGAAAATACAAAGTCTGGCAAAGAGCCAAGACAAAAAGCTCAAATAAATATGAAATAAATTCTGAGCACAATGAAACAGTAGGTTGAGAGTAAATGCACGTATTGATTTCTCTGTAGAAGTTTCACCAACCATCTTCACTTCAAATAACTCTCTTTAAATAGACTTCAATGATTTTTGAATGTTGAAGAGAAGTACTATAGTCGTTGGCGCATTTAATGCTTTAAAAACATTCCGTTGGAGTTTCGGATATTTGAATTTTAATACATAGGGGTCAGCTCTGTTTGATTTGGGATGACCCAGGTACTTAAACAGGAAAGTGGGACGGCTTGAAAATAAAAGGGGATGACTCCTTTACATGGTCTGAAACATTTGGGTCGACACACATGGGGATTGGGATGGCCCAAATTGATTTATAGAGAGATTGTAAAATAGAACCAAAATGAGACAACACAAGTGCCATGTGAGACGACACAGACATGTGCAAAACAAGGCTTGGTCTCAAAGGGGACGACCCAGAATGAAAGTGGGACGGCTCAGATTGTGAATAGTGAGCTTTGGCCTTAACTAGGATGACCCAGTTTAAAGAGAGACGACACAAAAATACTTAGAAAAGATTTTGGCTTTAGAAGGGTCGGCTCACACTAAAAAGAGGCGACTCAAAAACCTTTGGAAAAAAGAATCTGATTTAAGGCATAAAGGTGCTGATTTACACATAGAGGTTCCGAAACCAAACCAAAGGTTCCTAGAACCAAATAGCCAAAAATGAGAAAGGTTCCTGAAACCAAAACAAAGGTTCTTGGAACCAAAAACTATAAAAAAGCCAGGAAGAAAGGCATGAAACTAAGGAAGGTTCCGAAACCAAACTAATAGGTTCTGAAACCAAACATCCATAAATAGGAAAGGTTCTTGAAACTAAAACAAAGGTTCCTGGAATTAAAAGCTATAAAAACATGATAAGGGTTCTAAAACCAAAAGGAATGGTTTCGAATACAAGGTTGTTTCCATGAATAAAAGGCACAGGTATAAAATAGGGTCTGAAACCTAATTTCTGATTTTGTGTAATATTCTTCTTCTTGACACATATCTTTTTGCTTTATCTTTTTGTTGATTTTGAGAGATAAAAAATGATAATTAATCCTGAAAAATTCATCTCAATCACAGTTAAGTTATTAGCAACAAAAACAAATCAAATTGTTGTTAGGTCAAAACCAAGGTAGATTTGATTGAAGAGCTTTTACGCTAACAATCTCCCCCTTTTTTACATGACAACAATTGACTTGCAAAACATACAAAATATATGGAATTAAAGCTCAATTTGAATATAAAGACTATAAAGATCAAGATATTCAAAATTCAAGCAAAAAGATGGTCAACTTTAATTTTTAGGCAAATCAATCAATCAATTTCTCCCCCTTTGTCACGACAAAAAGATAAGGGAGACAATAAACTTTTCATAGGTGAACATTAAAAAAAAAGAACTACATGATTAAAAATTTTAAGAAATTAGAATTCTCTTCCTCTAAAGTTTTCTTAAACAAATATCTCTCCATTTTCATATGTATTCAAATAATGCAAATATGTTTAAGAGATAATAAAGCAGAGCGGGTCTACGAACTATTCGATTATCGACCGTCATGCACTTTATGATATCTCAACATATAAGCACAATAAATTGAATATGAAAAGAACTTTTGGATTAACAAATTTGAAACAAGGAGAGAGAGATATAGAGTAAAACTTTAGTATCCCCCTTTCTTTTCCAACAAAAGAATATGAAGAGAAGAAAATCTCCCCCTAAGGAGATGCATGGATATTAAGAAGCTTTTTGGCTAATGCTTATCATATGATGTTAAACAAGCAAAACATGAATTTTGACATACAAAAAAGATCTTAGGCATGAGTTTATGAACAAACAGGGCCAAGGCAAGAAGGCTGAGAAACAAAATTTGCTATACAAAACAAATGCATAGCCTATCCAGGCATACAAAGGGGTAGCCTCCAAAAAGTGTAGTAACAGGGCACAAACAGTACGAAAATATGCAATGGGATTTTGATTGATACCAAAAAAATAAAGCAAAAGTCTAAGCAAGAAGTTGCAGCAACTAGGCACTTAACAATATGCCACTATGCAGAGGTATTTTGAATAGGTACATCCCATATTGTTAATGCTTTAGAGAGTTTAGCATAAAATTTTATGACGAAAGAAATTTTGCAACAAAACAATGGGCTAGCAAAAGAAATCAGCATATCCATAGGCATGATCTGCATGTCCAAAGACAACAAAAACTTCAACAACATAAGTCATGAGTTTTAAACAAAGAGAAAATGTACTGAATATACATCAAAGTAGAGAGAGATCATGGAGTATCAATGTGGATATCTTTGGGAGCCATTTTCTTTCTTTTAAAGGTTTGAGCAACTAAGGGTACTTATCTCCTTTCAATGGGAGAACTTTCGGCTGGAGTCATGGTATCACCTTTATCCAAAAGAGGGTCCAGTTCTTGTGCAACATAGGGATCACTTGCAAGGGCTTAAGGTTCTGAAAGAGATGTAGCAGGAGTGTAAACATGAGCTGGAGGCTTGAGATTTAGGCGAGCTACCAAGGCATCCACTCGATCTTGTGCAAGATCCTTTTCTTGGACAGCTTCTGGGGCATTAGCTTGGTCTCTTTGATCATCTGATGAAATGACATCTATAGAAGGAGTAGCACTGGCAAGGGCTACAACTAAACTTGGATCCAAAGAAGAGGATGTAGGCAAAGCAATGGAAGTAGCAGCCAATGAAGTGGCAGCCATTTGGGATTTTGAAAAGCTAGAGAAATTGGTCTTAATCCAATTGTAAACTGAATCAGATCTTTTGGCACTTTGTTTGATGGCCTTTGTGAAGGCAGGATCAACTTGGATGCAAGCTTGAGTTTGGTTTTCTTTAATGATCTTAACTTCAGAGAATAGAGAAGAAAATGATTTGTCCAAGTTATCAAAATGATGATTGGTTTCTACTTGAAATGCTACAAGAGAAGCTTGGAGAGATGAGATGGCTGAAAGGATTTCCAAAGGTGTAGGAGAAGCAGCTTGAAGCACTGAGGAAGATGGCATGTAAAAGGATTGAACATGAGGATCTAGGGATGGAGAAGGAGTGACTGGAGGCAAAGATGAATTGGGATCTATGGGAGCTTGAGTTTGAGAAGAGGAAGTAGAGACAAGTTTGGTGTAGGTACAAACATCACCGGATTTGCATATACCCATTCATTTTAAAGTGGTTTTATCATATGTATCAAACTTCTCAAAAGGTTTAGCTTTGAAATCTTTAAGATTCACCTTAAAGTGCTTAAACACTTTGGTCAAAACCATTCCATGAGGAAGTCCTGCATCTTCCTTAGGCACTGATCATATGAGAAATGAAAAGGGTTCCTAAATCCAGTTTCTTGTTATGTAGTATACACCACATAACAAAAATATGAGAATAGGTAACTTTTGTGAATTTTCATCATCTAAGGAGAAAGATATGATTTTTCATATGATGTAAGATTCTCATTTGAGGTTTCAACAATTAAGATTTTGAAATTACTAAGTCTGGATTTACAAAAATCTCTTTGGCAGCAGCTTTAACACAAAAATCATCACACACAATATTTTTCTTTTTATAGGATATGCAAATGTTGCCAATAGGGATGTTCAGAATGGAATTCAACAAGGTTGGAGTGAGAATGATTTCAATATTATTTACCCAAGATTGAATGACTATTGATTTCTGATCAGGAGATTTGAAATGTGCATAGAAAGATCTAATAAGTGAGAGATAGTGTAAGGACCTGACCCTCTGGGTCAGCTTAGATTGTGGTCTAAGGTTGTTCTATAAGCTTGGGTGAGCTTTGGACCGTGTAATCATGGATCACTTCGGTTTTTAAGCTTTAATTCGAAATCAGCTTACGTGAACCTTTTCGAGAACCGGTTAATAAGTTTTGAAAGAATTAAAATTTATTGACGATTCGGAGTCCGATGATCACATCGTTTGTTTTGAAAGCTTTAGTATATTTTTCTTAAATGTTGGACCAAGTTTGAGGACGTTCGGAGTAGGAACGGGTCTCCGTTTGTAAGTTTCACGTTTGAAACAAGTTAAGTAGGTGAGGGACACTGTCATGCCTTCACTATTTTGGATATAACTTTTCTTACAAAAGGAATTTGGTTGTGAGGCTTGAACCATTATAAAGAGGACTTCCGGGGCTTCGGTGTGCATATAAGAATGACCTATTTCAAGTTCGGATGATAAATTTATGCACGCTTGAAGATTTCAGTTCTCTGTTGCTGAAATAAGCGCTCGAGCGGTGGTACTAGCGCTCGAGCGCGAGTATGTCGGCCAGAACAGATATTTCAGGCTGTTTGGCATGATTTTTTAGACAAAAATCATTCCTTTCTCTCTCTAAAAGCTCTGGACGACCAGAGGGCGATTTTGGGCTTGGATATTGGCTTTGGATGCTCGGTTGAGGCTCGTTTGGTAAATTTTTATGGTTTTTGTTTATAGATCCTCGGTATATATCCGTTTGTTTACGTTTCTGCCGAACTTATTTTTGATTTCGGTGTTCGTATGGCTTAGGGATGACTGGACGCATGGTTTTTGGGCTTCCTCTACGGATACGAGGCAGGATCTATGCTAATCTTAAGATATTGATTCAGTATGAGTTGAATATTTATGAAAAAGTAAGATTTTGGGATTTTTAGCATTTTTGGGCTATCCAAAGAAGGGACTTTTATAAAGTAGCCGGTTATTATGCATCCTCGTTGTATTAGGAGCATTCCTGTCTTTTCGGATCTTGATTTGGAGTTTTGTAGCTCAACACGTGTACAATGTGAGATTTACAGATATCGGGCTTTATCGGGCTTAAAACCCTCTTTTTCGAAAAGTGTCAGCTTTTCCTTGATAGGCACAGAGATTGTCACGTGCCGGTGTTTTCGGTTTGTACAACGGGTAGCCGTAGTGACAATCATGTACAAACGGTTCAGGTTTTCCATTTTGGTAAAAATGGGATTTTTGGGAAAGTTGGGTTCTTTGTGTGATTTTTCCTAAAAAACGAGTTAAATGGCGAGAAAGCCGGTGAGGTGAGAGCCTTGTAGTTTAGGAATGCTGGTTTATACATTTCTTGATACTTATTCCTAGTTCATGTTATACTAGGATTTATAGCTATTGTAGCTTGGTAGAATACAGGATAGTTACAGACTAGGCCTCTATCCTTGTTATCACAGTACATACCTTACTGATTAGATATGCATGTGTTTGTATATCGGTGATGAATAGATATGCATGTGTTTGTATATCGGTGATGGTAAGATATACATATGTTTGTATATCAGTGATGGTTAGATATGCATCTGTTTCTTGAATATCATGATAGTTGATATTGCAGTTTAATTGTATCACTGCGGGTTATGGTTTCACATTATATTACCTGTTGTAATACTGTTAATGTGGGAAATGCTCTTGATGAGGGTAGGGCTTTAGGGTCTTGGAACGGTATTTACGGGTAAGTCCCGGTTAGCCGAACGGGTGTCGAATCACTACTTTTATTTTGAAAGTCAAACCTTTTAATTTGAACCGGAACTTGTGATTCAACAAAGGTTTGGATATTCAGTAGTCCCGAGTTGACAGGTGGGTTACAACGAGTGGGTTACGATCGACGTGGAGGTTCCTGAGCTGACGAGTGAGTCGCGATGGGTGGGTCACGACCGACGTGGAGGGTCCCGAGCTGACAAGTGAGTCATGACAGGTGGGTCACGACCGATGTGGAGGTTCCCGAGCTAACGAGTGAGCCACGACGGGTGGGTCACGACCGACGTGGAATCTCGTATTAACGAGCAAGTGACCTTCGAGGTCAGGATATTTATGTCAGGGTATAAAGGATCTTTCATAGAAATTATACTGTTTCCCTTATATGTTTTGTGTTCTATCTACTTAAGTTAGGAACTGTAAAATGATTTTAATTTAAATGGTTTTTAACTTGTTGCCTGAGCGAATTCCGTAACTTCTATAAGTTGAGGTATGGGACTTAGCCTATACTCTTTATGGAATGGTCAGGGTTGGTTTTGGAAAATAGGATTATGCGGGTAACAGTTTTAAAACGAATTAAAATGTATACCTTTCTGCTGCATAATCATCCTCGCATCCTATTATGCTTTCTTTATTATCATATTCCTACAAGCCAGTGGGTTTACGTTGTTTTAGTAACAACGTGCTAGTTTAGCGGCGGATGGGTGATTACTGCCGGATGGGTTTCGGTTCGTCTCTTCCGTGTTGGATCAAGACCTGTGCTTAGACTAGCATGTTTATATTTCCTTTTGGTATTCTAGATGTATGTATGATATAGACCTGTTCGTAAAACTGTTTATCATTTATTGCCTGTTGGAAAGGAATTTGGGTATTTATCTTCCTTGGATGCATGTACCGGTATGGTTGGGTGTTTCGAGCTCCGTTTGGTTGGGTTTATTGCATGGTGGAAATGCATGCTTGTTAGATTTTTGGTGGTTTTGAGAAAACTTAGTTAAATACGTTTTTTGTGAAAACTTGATTTTGCCTTGGGCAACTTTCGTCCATGTTAACGCTTGAGTGGTATTTATAGCGCTCGAGTGGTTCCCTGTTTTCTGGGCAATCCGAAAATGGTTCTAATTTTTGTAAACTTTGGGGGTTCTATGGCAGGATTTTGAGACATATTTCAAGCATAGTATTTATACTATTTTCTATATAAAATGGTCCCATGAATCGAGGCATTGTTTGGCTTTCATATGGTGTGAAACTTAAAGATTTTTCTTAAGTTTTAACTTGTTAGATTCGGCTTCAGCCTGGTTTAGGCTTTCGGCTCGGGTTCTGCTGGTGGTTTCTAGTATGCTGGGTTTTGGTGAGTTACAACTTGGTATCAGAGCTCTAGGTTCGAATACCTTTGAGCTGTAGGAAGGGTAGTGAGTTTTTCGTGAGGGTTGACTTGCATGTTGCATCCATGATTTGGGTATGCCCGTATTCTTGTCCTTGTGATGAGAAATGATTTGCACATGTTATGTGCTTATGTGGGTATAGTGGTAAGGTTTTGAGGATGGTATCACTTGCCTTGTGCGTCCGGTTGACTACTTGGGAATCTAGTTAGAAAGGTGTCTCGCGAACGCTTATTCTATTCAGGAATCTAAATGAGTTTTTCGGATTGAGGTATTACTCCAATTAGCCTCCTCGTTATGTGATAAGATATTGATTGGTTTATGTGTATACGTGTTAACATGTTTCCATGCATAGGCGTTGACCTCCTTTGAGGTAGATTAGTCGTTTCTCAGATAGCTAGTTGCCTTACCCGTGAGTGTAGAACTAGAGCGCGTATATGGGAGTGGATAGACCTATGCATCAGATGGATACCTGGGGTAGCTTGCATAAGAATGGCGGTTTGCACGTTGTAAGTGGTGTTTCGCCTAGCTTGTATAGCAAGAGTATGGTGACGGTTCGATGTGATCCTAATAAGTGAGAGCTTGTTTGAGAGTTCCCTCCCTTTGAGATACCCTTGGTGGCTAGACCGATGCCGTGCCGTCTTCAGTATCCTGTAGGGATCGGTGTGTTATGTCGGGGTGCATTTCCTAAGGACATGTCTGTTTGGCTTTGGGTGTAAATGCTGGTTGTGATTTTGGATCCTTCTGAGAGGCCCTTTGGTGGCAGTGTTTTCAGGTTCCTGTTGAGATTCAGTTTGGTGTGTTGGAGTATGCCCTTGGTCACCCGTAGGTCTGGTGGTAAGGACTTACGTGGGTCTGATCAATCTGAGGTTTGTCTGCATTCTGGGAACACTCCTTTGGAGTTGGTTTTGGACATTGCAGTCAAGTAGACGCCTTGTGCACCGGGATGTTGCTTGTATGACCGAGATCAGTGGTTGGGGAGACCGGTATGTTGTCCTTCTTTTCAGGTGTGATCATGTGGAATATCCTTCCGGATGAGGGATAAGTGAGAAGTGTATTGCTAAGT
>JAULLH010351652.1:0-12171 GCA_035668455.1 Sarracenia alabamensis
TGGAAAACTTAAAAATCATTTTGAAAACTCTTTTTATATGTGAAAATAAACAAATAGAAAAGACAAATAAATGCTGAAATTAAAGAGTAAAGGGAGAAGGATGACAAATAAATGTATAGTGGTTTAGTCTACCCTAACTTACGCACTCTCCAATCACCTTGGGAATTTCAATCCACTAATTTTGGATTTTTCAATGGGCAAATCGAAACCTCAGTACGCATGGATTTTTGAGTCGGTGAATCGAAACCTCCTTCTTGTTTACAGGAAAAGAGCAGCCTATGTGGTCTACAGTAGATGTAGTTTTTTTTTTGTATGAGATGATTATAGACAATAAATCTCACTACAATGAATGTATCACTCACTCTCAAGAACATTTTACAACAAATGAGAGAGTATATTTCATAACTAGAGATAAGAGTAGTGAATGTATATAAGAATTAATGCTTGAAGATGAGAGAGTGATTTTAGCCAATAGAGAAGTGAATGAATATTCTCTAGTTATCTTTGAATCTTCAGACTTTATTCTTTATATAGGCATTGAGTAATAGAGCCATTGGGAGTATTTAATGGCGTATTGAATGCTAGAAAACTAGCCATTGCAGATAAAGAAAATTTGAAATTCTGCTCCAGTGTTGACACAAGTGATGTTGGTGTCGACACATTCAATCTGGAATAGCAGTTGTGTCGATACTTTTATCGGAGGTGTCGACACAATGAGATCTATATGAGATTAGGGTCGACTCAAAACGATTTAATGTCGACTCACCAGATCTCTCCCAAGGTAGAAAATTTTGGTGTCGACATGTAGAACCTTGGTGTCGACTCGTCAAATGTATTTGAAAAAGGTAGAAACTTGGTGTCGACACTTATTACCGTTGTGTCAACTCATTAGATCATTGAAAATCCCGACTGGAGAGCTTTGTGTCGACTCAAAGCATGTTGGTGTCGACTCAAACTTGAACTTCGGAACTCCCAACCAAAGGCCTTTGGTGTCGACTCATATGACTCTTGTGTTGACACTTTTGTGCTTCAATATCCCGATGGGGAATTTTGTGTCGACTCTTCGAACTTTGGTGTCGCCTCAGAAGACTTTAGAATCCTTTAATCCTTCTCATTATTGTCGACACTTTCATTTCTGGTGTGGACTCACTGGCTTCAAATTCAGAAGGATTACCATGGTGTCGACTCAATTATTCAAGGTGTCGACACTTTTCTTCTGAAGATTGAGCTTCTACGGTTCACTGTGTTGGTTCATTCACAGTTGTATATGGTTACAGCCTTGATATACTTAATCTCCATTTTATTTGATTTTAGGGCCTTATAGACCTGAAAATACTTTCTAGTGCATACTCAAACGTTAGTAAACACCAAACCAATATGTTGTTATAAGTCAAAATCGAAATTGAGCTTGATTGAGTAACCCTTAGGCTAACAATCTTCCCCTTTTGACTATGAAAACTATTTATTTGTTGAGAGAATAGAAAATGTACAAAGTATGGATCTTCCCCTGAATGTGTGTATAGGATAAAAGAAAAAAAAATCTAGGCATTAAAATCAATACATGAAATAAGTATCAAAGATATGAAAAGAATTATCATAGCTAAGAAATATCAGAGCTAATAAAGAATTATGAGAGCTAGTTTTCAGGGCAAGGTTGCAGGTTAAGCAAGTTTGATTTATGTGTAAAAGAAGTAGCAACTAGTAACATTGGTGTAAAAGAAGTAGCAACTAGCAATATTGATTCAACAAATCATTTCTCTCCTTTTGTCATGGCAAAAAGGAGAAAAAGAAATGAATCAGAGCTAATATATCATAGCAGAGATGATTGCATCGAAACACAAATACCAGAGCAGAAATATGTATCAAATCAAAACAATTTGCATACAATATCTGAGCAACAGAATCATTCATTCAAAACTAACATCCAAAAACTAAAAGGATAGAATAAACATTCATCGAAGAAAAATTTATCCTAAAAACTAAAATTACATTCCAAAAGTTTAAAGAACATACAGAGCATCAGAGCTAAAATAAAACAAAGCACAAGAAAATTCAAGATTCCAAAAGTTTCTTGAGTTCTTGGAACTTCTTGAGACTTTTTGTTATAAAATCTCGTTCTTCCTTAATTTGAGCTTTAGCTATGGCTTCAAGAAGGGCACCAATCTTTTTATCCACTTCATTTTTCATTTTTGTAGTCTGATCTACTTTGGTCTCTTTGGACTTGGATGGAGTAGTCTGTTTTGTTAAGTCCACAGGCTTTAACTGAGGAGCCTTTCCTTTTGATTCCAAAGTCTTGGACAAGTTTGACACAGTCTTATTCATTCCTAGTATGCAATCTTCTATCTTCTACTTCTTGTAGGCATGCTCCTTCTCAAGTTCTTCGAGGATAGAATGATTTACAAAGACAATGTATTGAAGACTTTTTTCCAGTTTCTTGTTTAAGTCGTGTCCACGATCAGCTGTGACCTCAACATATTTCTTGAGACTATGGGTTATCTCTTTCATTTTGTTCACAGGTTGCGTGAGATAGGTGACAGAACAGTTCAGGTCAAAGAACTCAACATAAACTCATTCTTTGAAAGATTTGAAAGAAGAAGCCAAGGATTGAAGAAGGGAGAGCACTTCGATTTGAATTTCAATAGGAGTACTAAAAGATGGAGCAGCAGCATGAGGAATAGGAGTGATAAGACATGCATGAGTAAAAGCAGATGTTAGCCTACGTGCAAAAAACCTAGATGTGAGGTGAATAGGTTGCATGACAAATTAAAACTTAATGGTCTCTTTTTAAAATCTACTTCTAGCACTTAGAAATAAACAAATATTGTACCAAAAAAATAAAAAAAGTGTAAGAATTAAAGAGATAAAGAAAAAAAGAGAAAGCAAACCACAACACACGATGTATAGTGGTTCGGCCAAATCCCGACCTACGTCCACTCTCTCAAGATCACACTTGAGGATTCCACTATGGGGAAGTGCTTATGGGTGCACTCCAAATTGTACAGAAAATTTGCAGGCTCTCTTACAACCTAGAGGTTTTGCAGGCGCACCTCCAAACCTATAAGCTTTGCGGGATCGCTTTCAGGCCATGGCAATGATGATTACAAGCTCACTCCTCAAAGCCAGGTGAAGATGATTACGAGCTCAAGTCTTCAAAGCCAAATGAAGAATGTTTACGGGCACACCTTCAAGCCTAAATGATCTTCAAAGGAAGATTCGTCTAAAGTAGTGATCTCCTTTGTTATGTAGATTTACAATCAAATCTCACTACAAATATCTCTCTCTCTCTCTCTCCCTCTCTCTCTCCCTCTCTCTCTAAAATACAAGATATACAATGAATGAGAAATAAGAAGTGGAGTGCAACTAGTATAGAAAACCAGAAATGAAAAGCTCAAAGTATGAAAGTTAGGTTCTAGAGCAAAAACAGGGGTTTGAGTGTTAGTCAGGTGTGTACAATGTTTGCCTTGATTCACCAACCTTCTTAACTTCAAATAATGCTCCTTAAATATCTTCTTCAAAGATATAAATGTTTTAGACCAAAAAAGAGACGTTGCAAGTCAAAAATATAGCCATTGCAAACCAGATCTCGAAAAGATTTCACAAAAGTGTCGACACTTTTGAGGAAAGGGTCAAACTTATTGCGCCCACTCAGTCGACTGTGTAGATAATCCAATCAACTGGATTTGAACCTTCTGAATTTTCATTGCAAGGTTTGAACTTTCCTTCCTAGGGTTCGAGCTTTGCTAAAAAGAGGTGTCGAACTTTTCTCCTTAGGGTGTCGAACTTTTCTTTGATCTTGAGCTAAAGTGTCGAACATTATTGAGTCGGTGTCAACACTCTTTGATGCATGAGGAGTGAGAAAAGGATCGGTAGTTTGATGTCGAACTTTCTTGAAACAGGTTCGAAACCTTTTTTCCCATTTAGTTGACTGACTGATCATCCAGTCAACGGTGTTGCCTCTTTGGCCGAATGTTATGGAGGCACAAGCGACTGAAACATGCTTGGATTCTAATTCTGAAATTTTCTGCACTTTTGAGCAGACTTCAATCGATAATATCTTGTTCTTATAAACTCCACATTGGGAAAGTGTTATATCCGACTTAAAGCCCTTAAAGTCCTCTTTCCAATGGTTTAAGTCTCACCTCAAAATTCTTTCTGTAGAGAAAGTTATCCCCGAAATACTAAAGGTATATCATTTTGAACCTTGATCTCCCCTTTTGCTAACATCACCCCTTTGATCTTTTGAAATCCTCGGACTTGAACTATGATATCCCCTTTTGCTAAAAAAACTTCAAATGAGTTCTTCTTCAACCTCCATTGATACATGGGCTCCTCTTGTTTTTCTAGATTTACTCCATGTTGTCCAAACTTCAAATTCCTTTATCTTTAAGAACTTTTCTCTTCAATCTTTCAATCATTCTAAACTCTTCAACGTTGAATTTTTGCTATTCTTCAAAAAATATATATAACCTAAAAATACTATCTAAAAAACAAGCAAGTATTAGCAAACAACAAATCAATATGTTGTTATAATCAAAACTAAAATAAAGTTTGATTGAAAAAGCCTTTACGCTAACAGCAGGGATGTGTGCAGAAGATACAAGAGCAGAGGGAGCCAATGGTGAGTCAAGATCAATGGGGGATAGTTTGATCACTTGGAGGTGTAGAAGGTAGAACATCACCAGATGAAACGACAGGAATTGGTGGAGGAATAGGAGTACTTGAAGAAGAGGTACCTTTTCTCAATGTAGTCCACACACCCTCAGACTTAATAATTTGCATATTCTTTAGGGTGGTAGGTCTATACATGTCATGTTTTGAGAAAGGGACCACCTTCTCAATGGAAAGATCAATGCCAAAATGGCGGAATACCTTGGTTAACAAAATCCCATGAGGAAGGGAATAGTTGGACCGATTGTGAGCATGTAACATATGTGAGATAAACAAATATCCAAGATTGAGGCTTTTGTTGTTCAAACTGCACCACCTAACAAAAATTTTCATGTAGGTAATGGCCCTATATTTTTCCATTTGAAGTAGGAAAATATGGTTAACTATATGGTGCAATGTTCCCATTTCTGGTTTAAGGGTATTGGCTTTTAAAGACTTGGAAGTATCAATGTTCACATTTTCAGAAATAGTTTTCACTGCATTGGAATATGAGAAGCCTTCAATCTCAATGGATTTTTGAGTACATCCTACACATATTTCACCCTCAAGAATTTCAAGAATCTCATTAAAGAGATGAGGGGATGGCTCAATGGTGACACCATTTACCCAGGTGGTAATGGTGGTGGATGAAAAATCAGAAATAACGAAGTGATTGTAGAAGGATTTCACTAAGGAGGGATAATGTGGTTCACTAACTTTAATAAATTTATCCTACTTTAGGTTAGAAAAGAGATATGAGAATTTCATTTCTATAGACTGAAAGTACTCAAAGTCGATAGCACGACCTAGGCAAACTTTTCTATGAATGAAAGAGGAAAAGAAAAGTTGTTGAAACTCAGGGGCTTTGAAAGAAAGTACCTCACCCATAAAAACACTTGCTTGAGATGCCTTAGTCCCCGTTGCCGCAGTAGCAGTCATCGTCATTGCCGTTTCCCCAGTTTTCTTCTTCTTTAGTGCCATAGGGTTTGATGAATCCTCTTCAGTGTGTCTCTTCGAACCCTTTCCCATGGTTTTAGGAGGCATTCTGATCGATATAGGTTGAAGATGGAAAGGTTTAAGGAGAAGATGAAGGGTCAACACATGTCACACTGAAGAAAAGAGGTTTTAGAGAGAGAGAGAGAGAGAGAGAGAGGCTCGAATAGAATGAAGGGTCAAAACATGAGCAACTATATATAGGTAAACAAATTGTGTCGACACTGATTAGATTTGGTGTCGACACAAATTGTTTCGCATGAGGTGTCCTCAAACAGAAACTAAGGTGTTGACACATAACCTATATAAGTCAACACATGATATCATTTAGGTCGACACAATCTCAGTTGGGTCGACACAAACTAGCGATACACAGAAAACCCAAAGTGGGGTCGACACTAAAAATCAAGGTGTCGACATAAGGCCACTTCACACATATTTGTGTCGATACATCATCTCAAGATGTCGATACAAACACACAAAGGGTAGACATAAGTCCAAATGTGTCGACACAAAAGTTAGAGAAACACAAAAACAGAGGAGTACTAGCACATATCAGCAAATTTAAATAACACAATAGGTATGCACTTAAACAGTCATACATCAACAACATTAATCATTCCTAGTTCTCTACGAATTTCATTGAACCTATCTTCTTGGAGTGGTTTAGTGAAAATGTCTGCAAGTTGTTTATCAGTGCTTACGAATTTTAATTCTACATCTTCTATTTCAACATGATCTCTAATAAAGTGATATATAATCTCAATGTGTTTTGCACTGGTGATATCACACATAATAGGAATCTGATCAAAGTATAACTTAAAATCCTTAAGTTGTTGCTTCATGTATATATTTGTGCACAAGAACTACCTGCAGTTACATATTCAACTTCTGTAGTAGATAAGGCAACTGAATTTTGTTTCATGCTTGACCAAGAAACCAATGAATGACCTAGGAAATGGCACGTCCCAGAGGTACTCTCGCGTTCTGATAGCATGTCATCCCGCAATCAAGTTTATACCAAGATTCACACTAACTAGTAGGTAGTGGTGAGTAAGGATCGTTCCCACGATGAGTATTCAGCAAATAAAAATATTTTCTAATTATTTAATCTCAAAAATATTTTGATTTAATTAATAAAAAGAATCATGGATTTTATTTTATTAAAAAAAATATTTTAAGTAAAACTAACTTTAATTAAACTAAGCTAAGCTAACAGATAAAAAGATAAATTTAAATTGAGAAAGGATCTACCTCAAGTTAGAATCCACATTCGTTTAGTTTTCTTGTTTCGAATAATTTTTATTTTATTTAACATTTAATAGATTCAAATCCTACTATGACATGACCAGTATGGAATTCAAGAAAAACAAATTTACATGCAAACACGGCATATTCTGTGTAAGATATTGGCACAGACTATCCGGAGCATAATTCGTCTCATCAATAGCATAAAATATCTTATGTGAACAATTAAAATTCCCGAATATTAAATCCTCGGACTATACAATTCGTCTTATTCATGACATAGAATATCTCATATTTAATCTTCGAATAAAATAAAGCACAATTACGCAACACTCATTTAATTCAATCATAAAAAGATTAAATGAAATATTAAATTAGAGAAGTAAGAATTTTCTAACGATCAAATATTTCATGAAATATAATTATTGCATAATGAATCCATTACAAAAGGCTAAAATAAAATAAAAAAACTAATCTACTCCTAAATTACCAAACTCGGGCTTCATCTGAACCCAGGACAGAAAAGGACCTTAGCCACGCATGGTCGGGGTTGAAACCATCTTCGAGTAGTTTTCAGCTATCATCGACAGCTCCTCGTCGAGGTTCAGACCTTCCAGTACTAGCTAGGAGGGGTCAAAAGTGAGATTTTGGAAGAAGAAAGGACTTGGGAGGAAAGGACTCAGATGTTAGAAATGAGGGGGGTCGGGGTCTGTTAATAGATTTAAGAAAGTTGGAGTCCCATTAGGACTTAATGGCGCGAAGAGTACGTGTAACGATCTGACCTTTCTCAAATTAATTAAAAATTTATTTTAATTAATCAAAGTTTCTCTTTCAAAATCTGTTGAAAAACTTCTTAAAAACTTACAAATTTTCTTCTCAAAAGTGTTTCACACTTCCATCATTAAAAACTTACAAATTTTCTTCTCAAAAGTGTTTCACACTTCCATCATTTTAAAGGTTTGTAACCCTCATTTTTTTGTTTTTTTATATATTTATATATATAAGTTATATATATATATTTGCCTATATATATACACACATACTTCAACTTAACCTTTAACAAAAAATTTTATTTTTGTTAATAAAAAAAATATTGCCCGAAAATTCTATTTCCAATTAAATAATTAATTAAAAAAGAAAATTTGGGTCCTCACATTAATAAAAAAAAGTATTGCCTGAAAATTCTATTTCCAATTAAATAATTAATTAAAAAGAAATTCGGGTCCTCACAGATCCGTTTCGGCATGATAATCCTCCTGATCATATTTGATCCTGAACACGGTCTGTCTGGCCACCAATATCCGTTGAGCTACTCCATGGCCTTTGAGCGCAGCCTACACCAATCGACATAGATGACGCATGGATGAGAAAATATCATAACGGGGTACATGGGCGTATGACACACTACAAATCGCCAAACACAAACAAGAAAGTAAACTTACCCGAGAAACGTCTTGCCAAAAGAGGTCCATTGCAGTGCTGAGACCAAGCTCATGAAGTATGAAGGCATCCCAGTCCAAGAGGACCCTGCCAATCAGGTCTGCCCCCAATCTTGCATCTTCGAATAGCGCAAGTGATGCCAGGGCATCACCCGTCGACTGTGTTTCGTCGACGGCCCCCACCGTTGGGTTACGTATCAACCCAGCCACAACTCCGCCACCTCCTTGTACGGAACTTCCTCGAGAGCGAGAAACATGACCACCAGCCATACCGGTCCCTCTCCGTCCACGACCGTGACTATCACTCCGCCCTACGGAATCCATGTCTCTCCTTAGTGGTCGAAAAAGTTTGCCAAGGAACAACGAAGAGATGAAAAATTAAGAAGTGAAGGAAGATACACAGAACGTCGCGAATCGCCACCGATGCGGCTTCTCCAGCATTTATTGCACATTAATGGCGAAGAGACAAAACTGTCTTACGTCCAATCAATGCTCAGTCAGCGCCAATATCGATACCACATTTCCCCAACTCATCCACCCAAAGGACTCATGACATCAGATGTTTGATTTACCAAGGGCATCGGCGATCGGAAACCAGCAAATTGTCCACACATTCGCTTTCCTCTTACTCTGCAGAAAGGGCAGTATCAACGAATTATGAAAAATTTCCAATCCGAGCGCTCTATCCGGAAGACATTGCCCTCGTAGAATCGTGAAAACGGAGTTTTACAAGACTCTAGTCCTGTAGGGGATGGCCTGCAAACCCTATAGGGTATACGGCTGATCTACTCAAGCTCTAAACCTCAGTTCTTCTCACCATACAAGATCGTCCTTCACAGTAAATAGCCGAGATCAGATCTCAAGTTCAATCTAGCTAGTTCCGAGATGAGATCTCATGGTCAGGTCTACATCCAGTCCATGTGCTTATGCGCCAGGAAGCATGCTATCTACAAAAAGAATACCCCTTCTCATCATGAGAACAAGATGCTGATTTCCTTTACTCTCAGAAGTGCTATTTTGATTTCTCGACAGCCTCCGGTCTTCGACCAAAGATTATCAAGAATAGGGGACTACTGATGTAGTGATATTTTTCACCACTATAAGCCGTGTAATAACCGGATTTTTTTTTATTATTAAATAATGATTTCTTTAAATCAAAAGATATTCGGTTATTGATTTTAAAACCCCGGATAAATTTTTCGGATAACCTACCTTATTTTTGGAGATTTTGGGGCAAAATTAAAATTTTCTTTAAAAGAAAATGAAGATATGTTTTTGTACAAAATTATCTATTTTGGGGTTTTTCTAGATCCTCTTTCAAAAAAAAATAGAATAAAACAAAAAATAAGTTTTGTTTTCGGGCAAGCCACGCGACTGAGTCGCGAGAGAGAGAGAAAAGAGAAACGAGAGAGAGAAAGAGAGATCGGAGGGAAGAAGCGCCGGGGAAGACGACCGGAGAAGGGCCGCCGACCACCGCCGCACGCCGTCGCACCCTCGCCGACCCTCGATACCGCCGGCGACGCAAGAAACAGCGGCGGGAAACGGAGCAGAGAACGACGCCGACTTCGGAAGCTTCAACGGACGGTTTGATCATCAAAATGGTTCGATTTTCTTGATTTCTCTTCATCAAGGTAGGATTCTAGACCTTTTAAACCTATCTACTGATTTGCATTGGATTAATTTGGAGGTTTCATTGATCAATCGAACAACCCTAGTCCGTGAGTCGCGTTTTGGCCGAAACTGAGATTTTCCTTTTCTTTTTTGATCGATTCACGAAGCTGGTTATTGGAGCAAGCTATTAAGCATTAAAATGATTATTTTAGTTGGCCAGAAATATTATGGGTTGATTAATTTCGAATTTGACAAACTAGGGTTTCGGATTTGGGCCCATTGACACCGATTTGGGGTTTTTAACCCTAATGCGTCTATTTTGCGAAATTGATAGCGAATATGAGTAATTGGCACGTCGATTAGCCTACGTTTCGAGTTTGATAAATTTTGGGTTTAGGAAAGTGGCATTCCTTAGCTATTTCACAAGTTGGTAGTCGGGTTCAAAGTCCGAACCCTAGAATTTTGAGATTTTGATCTCGATTATGTGGGATAGGTGGAGAAATAAATCTATGACCTTACTTTGGGAAATTTTGAACCAAAGGTGAGTTATTCTTGGAAAAAGAGTTAGCAAGAGGGGAATTTGGGTCCGGCTTTGGGTCTCCGGCCTCGTGTTTGTAGTTTTGTAAAGTTAAGCTTAATTTTGTGTGAATGGCACGAGAGATAACCTATGAGTTAGACTTGACGAGTTTCGGATAGACGAAATTAACCATTCTTAATAAATTGGTAAGTTGATGATTAGGTTCTAAGGTAAGAACCCTGTGAATTGATGTTGTCACCTTCTTTTAAGAGTTTGTTGAATTCTGAAAATTGTGTATTACAAGAGTATAGTCCTGAGAGACCTTGATAGTACTTGTGGGTGGTTAGTGACGGTAGCTAAAGACCTATGATTTAAAGTTAATCTTTGAGTCTTGGATTCCCTGATTTATGACTTGCGACCTATGGTTAGCAGATCTTGTGAGAGACATGGAGTCTCTTTGAGTGAAACCCTCCTCGTTAAGTTTAAGCACATAAGCTTAAGTGACGTATAGTCCTTTATGGCTTGTATGGTAGCACGTGATCTTGTTGAGGAAACGTGAGTAGTGAAACATCCATCGTGTCCTGATTTTGATATTATCACTGACGGTTATTTGACTCCCTTCGGATAGTCATGACCTTTGATAATAGGATGGTGAGACCTCGTTTAAGATTGAGCTAAAGACTAGATGTTGAGCCGTGTGTTCATAGGTGCTTGGAATATATGAGGTGCGTAGGCTAGATCATGTAAGCCTGGTGAAGTCGGTGACATCTCCAGGTCACCTGGATTACATTGGGCGGAAAGGCCTAGATCTTGGATTGTGGATCCATGGGATTATGTGACGTAATTAAGGAAAGTTAAGCTAACATGAATTGGCGATTATTACGGTGACTCAAGTGTGTGATTGGATGTACATAGGCTCCCTTATGTAGCCTTACTGTTCGCGATTGAGTCACGCGTGTTGTGTAGGATATCCCTTTGGTAGATATCGTTGGGTTAGCCGTGTCACTTATGTGAGCACTTTGTGTTGATCTAGATCACCGTTAGATGATCTGTGTAGGCACCCTAGTACTTTATACTTTCGGGTATGTGAGTGTAGATCTTTATGATCTGTTAGAGCACGTCGCATGTGTTTTGTGCCATATGCTTGTGATTATTGGGTACGTTGTGTTAGATTATAGCCACTATGGCAGATGGTAGCCTTTATGGCAGATAGTGGCCTTTATGGCAGATTGTAACCTTAATGGCAGACCGTGGCCTCCATGGCAGATTGTTGAGTGATTAGTTTTGTATCCTTGCACATATATGTTCTTGGATGTTTATGATATGTGTGTGTGGACTAGAGGAGTAGGGAGTGTAGTCTAAACCTTCCGACTAGCGATGGGTGTTCCGTGTGGTTGGCCCACGATGGGTGTTCCGTGGGGGTTGTACAACAGGTGATGATCACTATTGACTCACTTCTGACTCACGATAGGTGTTCCGTGAGACTCACGATGGGTGTTCCGTGACGTTGATCCACGATGGGTGTTCAGTGGAGGGTTGTACAACCGAGTTTAGATTCGTTCGTTACACCGAGGTCCGTCTCTGGTGTGTGTGTTTTTGTAGCGTAAAGTTTACGAGCTATGGTATGGGACATAGCTTATCTATTTTACGATACGTGGGTGTGTGAGTATGTACTCGTAACGTCTACGAGCTATGGTATGGGACATAGCTTGTTTA
>JAULLH010352751.1:0-12170 GCA_035668455.1 Sarracenia alabamensis
ACTACACTCTGTACACTAACAGGCGTAAGTTGCCAAGTGGTAGTAGATCTAACTCAGCATGAAGTGAAACGGTTACCACATTTTAAACTGTGTAACTTAAAGCATAAAGGAGGCTTCATTCTCATCTATCTAAAAAGTGATACATGGTGCCACGTGTCCAGAGCCGTAAAAGAAGCTAAAGAGCTACGATATATGCATCTACCATAAGGATATCAATCAAGCTTGACTCACAAGGAGTCGTCCCCGCTTATGGATGGGACGTCCAATGACTCACAAGGTGCCATCCCCGATTATGGATCGGCCGTCCAATGACTCACAAGGAGCCGTCCCCGCTTATGGATGGGCCGTCCAATGACTCACAAGGAGCCGTCCCCGCTTATGGATGTGCCGTCCAATGACTCACAAGAAGTTGTCCCCGCTTATGGATGGGCCGTCCAATGACTTACAAAACACATGTGCTAGGATACCAATACCGGTCATCCAACAATAAATCTCAGATACCAAAACTTAGGCTATTAAAAGGGAGCCTATGTATCTTAAAATACTATGACCAAATCCAACAAATAAATCGACCATAACAAACAAAAGGCCCCTTTAAGGGAGCCTATGCAAGTCCAACCACACAATTATTTCACCGAAGTAAAAGCTAATGTATGTTAGCTTAAAACTCCTTAGCAATCTCAAGCAATCCTATGGATCCACAATCAAATGTATAGGCTTTTCTAAGGAAGCCAACAACCACTAAGTGATCACATGATTCAACTGCTAACAGTCTAGGCT
Source organism: Sarracenia alabamensis (assembly GCA_035668455.1). NCBI lineage: Eukaryota > Viridiplantae > Streptophyta > Magnoliopsida > Ericales > Sarraceniaceae > Sarracenia > Sarracenia alabamensis. Next base: position 781 of record JAULLH010352751.1, read on the forward strand.
TTTATATGGAAGCCTAAAAGATCTCCAATACTACAACACACAAGGTATAATAAAATGGTTTTAGGTTTAAACTTGACCTCAAACTGCTTGTTCAAGTTATTGAACCAAAGACCGAAATATCTTAGTCTAGGCATCTCCAATCTCATAAATCAAACTATCATAAAAGCATAGGCTATTATAAGGGAGCCTAAAGATTTCAAATGATCCATTAAGGTAATGGTAAACTAGATTACCCGTCAATCGTCAAGTGCCTCAACTAAACCATAAGTGTACGTAACACGACTAAGTATCAAGTCACAACTCATTCAATTCGCCTCAAGTTATAATTTAATTCACTTGAATCCAATTGTTCTAAAGGTCCAATATAAGACCCATATCCCAACTTGTTAGTTCCTTAACAAAGATTAATCATACTTGTCCCAAAAATCACCAAATTTGTACCGTAGATTACATTATAGGTCAATGTCACAAAATTGAAGTCAATTTCGGAAAATTATCTCATTAGGGTCGAAAACCCTAAATCTAATCCAAGAACACCTACATCAAACCCTAGATCGTCCAAATCCAAAATTGATCAAGCAATAACAATTCTAGTGAGCTAGAATAATTATCTTAATGCTTTCTAGCAAGTTCCAACAACCAATTACAAGATCAAAGCAGGAGAAAGCAATGAAACACCATTTTCGATCCCGTCGGGTTCGCGCAATCTCAGTTTTGAGTTGATCAGCGAAAATTTGATAAAAGCACAATCTATATAAGTAGATAGCTTTATCAAGTTTGGAATCCTACCTTTGTGAAGAAGAATGGGAGAAATCAAACCATTTTTGAGCCGAAATCACCCGGAGAAGCTCGCGTAGTCGCCTCGCCCCCGTTCCAAGTTTTGCCATTGTTTTCCGGTACCCTCCGGTGTCGCCGACGGCAGGTGGTGGCTCGGAGGTGGTCGGCCATGGTCGGCGTCGAGGGTGGTTGCCGGCGGTGGCTTCTCCTACTCCGGTCATCTCTCTCAGTCTCGCGATCTCTCTCATTCTCTCTCGCGTTCTGTGTGTGTGCGAGTCTTTGCTCGAAAAACAAAAGAAATACTATTTTATTTTATTATTTTTTTTGAAAGGAGGTTCTAGAAGCTCACAAATGAATAAATAAGTATATAAAAAATACATTTTCTCTAAAAAGAAAGTTTTAATTTTGCCAAAAATCTCCAAAATAAAGCAGGTTATCCAAAAAAAAAAAATTTATCCGAGGTTAAAACCAATAATCAAATTTCATTTAATTTCAAGAAATTATTAATTAAAAAGATCCGGTTATTACACCTTAAATGGGCAAATTTGGAGAAGTTACCCACTTTCACATGTTTATCAAGTGGTGTATCTTAAATAACAAAAATCCTAATTTTGGTTATTTGTTTATTTCTCACATATTACATGCCTACCATAATCTAACTCATCCCTTCCACATGGGATGTTTCTGACCAAAATCTTTCGTTTCTTCAAAATCAATCTTGATAATGAGAAGTCTATCCCTTTTGCAAAATAAGACACATACAATTCTACAACCCTCAAACAGATGCAAATTGTCAAAATTGATGGAGTATGGACCACCATCCGTAGAAGTACGTCTACTTCTACTTCTTCTACTGCTACCTCAATCCATCCCTCTTCCAATGATCCCTCATCTACACATGTTGGGATTCCACCTACTATTCCTGTTGCTGCTGCACCTCAAGAATCTTTAAATCTTGATCCTGTAGCTGAATCTGTTGTTCATTCAGTTCTTGGAGCCTCCTCTACACCTTCTACTCAGGCTACTCCTCTTCCCGACTCTTTCGAATAATTACCTTGCTTTTACAGAGACACCCAACCTCTTGTTAGACCTAATTCTGATCCATCATCAGCTACCACTCCTTCTGATCAAAGCCTGCTTCAAACCATCTTATCTACCGTCAAATTTATGGATGAAAGGATGAGTGTTGGATTCTTTGACCTAAACACCTCAGTCCTTAACCTCAACTCCTCTATGTCCACTCTCTCATCTCATATGGACAAAATGGAAAAATCAAACAAAAATGTTCAAAAGTATGTTGAATTCGTGACTGAATGAGGAAGAATCTTAAGGGAAACATTGAAAAAGAGCGTCAACTATGTCACAGCTAGAAATCAGTCCATCCTTGACGAAATAGGAAATGAACACCCCTACAACAAGAGAAAAGTTGAACAATTCTTGGTAGGAATGAGAGAAGAAATTATGTCCCTACTCAATTCCATAGACTCAAGAGGAAAGGCTCAGATATACCAACCTGTAATCATACCTTAACATCATCATCCATCAAATCCAAATGAGTCTAGAGTTGAAAGGGTGGTCCGAGAAAAGTAAGAGTTTGACCAAAGAATGATAAGCATGATTCACACCTTGACGGAAGAAGAAATGAAAGAAGTTCTTGAGATATAACGAAGCAATTATCTCAAGCAATCAGCATCAAAAGGCAAGGCCCCACAAGATCAACCAACAAGCTTACCTCAACAAACTCCTCTAACTCCACTCAATCAAGCTCAAGCCACTGATTGCAAACCAGTTGTAATCATTGATAAAGTAGCTGCTTCTCAAGGTGGCAGCCAGACCAAAACTTTTGAAAGAAGAAAAATGAAGAATGTCGACAAGGAAAGCAAACAAGAAAAAGGCTGTTTTTTTTAACTTTTGAGATGCAATCTTTAAACATCTTTATTGTATGCCAATATACTAATCTTATTTTGATCTAATACACTTGGCTGCTCAGATATTTTGTGTACAATATAGTTATTTTTGCCAATTTGCTTATAACATATATGCCTTTGTTTCAACAGCCAAGTTATTGATTCTTACTCTTGATTCATCGAGCAAATCATATCAATACCATATCTTTTTTTGTGATTGATATGAAACATGCATACCTCACTCAATAAAAAGGTCCGTGCTAGGGGGAGATCAATAGGCCACATTAGCAAAATAGTCCTTTGTTCCACCTATTACTTTATAAATGGGGAGCTATTTTTCTTCACCATAGAAAGAGAAAAGAAATGAGCATTGGTTTAAAATCCTTCTTTAGTGATTAAATATCTCTCTCAATCGTGTGCATATATTCTGGGGGAACCCCTTAAAAATGTGACTATATTATGGGGGAACCCCTTAAAAATGTGACTGTGCATAAATGCTATATATAAATATATATTATTATGTTAATAAATGAATGAATGCTATTTGAATGTTGGTATATTTTTTTGGGTAATTTATGTTGGTATATTGATAACTCTTATCTGTTCTGATACATGATTTTTCTTTCTTAAATAGAGTTGAAACATTAATTGTGCATGCGGCTCATTAAATTGATGTATAAACCCTTATGCCTCATGTATGAATTCTTTTGTTTAACAAGTTCTAATACATATTGATATGCTCAAACACAACATGCTCTGATTTATCTCCTTGAGTATTTGGTGCTTAATTATGCTCTGATACACATTCATGAAATGCTCTAATCTACCTCTATGAAGGGCTCTAACTGCCTTTACACCTTTGTGCTATGACTTTTCCTCCATTTCCTTTTTGACATGACAAAGGGGGAGATAATATATGATTGATTTGTTGAATTTTTGAAAATTTCTCATAAATGTTGCTACGATATGGAACTTAAGTGTTCTTTCTGTTAAGAAATGAAATTTTGTCTCTCATTGCTCTGATATAAATTTTTGATTACTTATTGGTCTGAGCATCCAATTGCCTAACATAGGGGGAGATTTATGAAACATTCCTAACATGTTAAAGGAGAAATATTCATTTATCTGATGTTTAAATGTGAAAAAATCCTAAAGTGTATGACAACCAATAATCGAGATCATTTCTCGTAGACCCGCTCTGCTTTAGCATTCGAAAACATATACATTATATTAATGCATAGCTCAATTTTTCAAAAAGGATTGTTTTTTCAATGATCTTGACAGATGCATATGATGTATCTTTTGAAAACATACTCTGATGATAAACTCTGATAATCTCCTATGCACTGATAATATTGGCACATCTTAATGCTCAAATAATTTTTTCTGATAGCTATGATGCACTTTCTAAGAATATTTGTCACATCTTGACCTTTTATAATAAACATACCTCAAGTGATCCGGAGATAGATCGGGTCACGTAGTAATCGAAAGTGAATTAAGATTAGACTTAACCAATTCTTCTATCTAAAAAACTCAAAATCTTAGTCAATTTAAAACCTTGCTTTTGAAATTTTCCTTTTAATTATATCCACATGAAAATACTCCATTTTCAGAATTAGGGGCATAACCTAAATGCATAACATAAAAACTGATTTTATGTAAACAAATCAAACTGCCCCTGAAAAATAGGGACTGCTCGAGCGGTCTAGGGTCTGCTCGAGCGAACCCTACAGGAACAGATTCCTGAAGCTGAAATCCTACAACATCCCTTAACTATAAAATCTTGTTTTATAATGTTCAAAAGCATGTTTTTATACAACTAAGATAGTTCAAATAATTGATTAAGCTTGCTAAGTTGGAATACTTGGAGTCTAACATGTAATGGATGAATTAATCATCGGCATTTGTTTTGGAAAACTTTATAAAAAGTTTTCTTTAAATTCGAACCACACAAGTTTAATCCCACATATAACAATTTAGTTCCATCTCAACAATTAATCAAGGATATGAAACCAATTCATTACCCAACAAGATAAAAGATACATTAACTTTCATTCTTAAGTCATTCAACAAAATATTAAGAAATTAATAAGTTGCAATGAAAAATGGTTTGTAGAGAGTCCTCCTAAACATAACCAATCATATCCCAAAACCTCACCAATGTCATGCAAGAAATGTAAATGACCTTAAGGCCTTACTATCATCTCAAACATTGAAACTAAAATAAGTTTGTTACATTCATCCAAAAGTAGAAAATGGGCATAAATCTATGTAACGGAGAGATATGCTAAGTGTCATCATCAAAACTATCCCTCATCGAAAGTGACTTGGGAACTTCAAGCCAGGCCATCTATCCATCAAAAACCTCCTTACCATGATTACCTGGAATGTTGTTTTAAAACAACATTATGAGCCAGAGCTCGTAGGAGATATAATAATCAAAGAGATATGCATATGATATATGACAGATTATGCAACAATTAATCATAAGTACTAGTTAGGCAAAAACTCATTTTCTTGATCCAAAGACATTGCTTGTATAATCTAGTTTTGAAAATTTTAAATTTTCATAATCGACCCATCCAAATCGGCAAGTGGCCTCCACCGTAGTGGTGATCACATACAATCCCCTTAGTTTCCACGAAGCCAATCCCAACACTCGGTCCGCAACCAAAGGAGTGGGTCCCCCTTTTTGATCTCTACGAGATCATGCCCAATTCACAAGCCACAGTTATAGGGATGGGCTCCCTTGGATCCATACACTTCATTCCTAACTTATGGTCCTTAATCGAAGGAGTGGGTCCCCCTTTTCTCGACTTCCGCGAAGTCAAGCCCAACATATGGCCCTCGGCTAAAGGAGTGGGTCCCCATTTTCTCGAATTTCGCGAAGTCTAGCCCAACATATGTCCCTCGGCCAAAGGAGTGGGTCCCCCTTTCATGACTTCCACAAAGTCAACATAGCCAAAACCATCATAGACAACATCAATATGTAATAATTAGTGCATAATTACATGATTATTACACAATTCAACTTCAAATATTAGACAAGCCAAGGCTTATCTACCATACCACACATTTACCGCAACTGAACCAAATCATAACATAGACATATCAATGTTGATATAAGTTCATACATGACCTAATTTCATGTAATAAGACCCAATTCCATATGATTAGGGTCAATCAATCATTTCACCCAATTTTGCAACAAAACCTCAATCTCAAGCCCTAGCTTCATGCATAATTCTTGTTCTCATAAATCGGGTGTTAAATTAACAAGCCAACATTATATCTAGCATGCTAATATAACAAGATTCTATAACCAATCATGCATATAATCACCAATGGTCCATGTATTTTTTGGATTATTTAGAAATTAATACCGAAATTCAACCAAAACATGAAATAATCATCCATAATATATAAAATCTCATGGATTAGTATATATCCTACCTCAAATCACGTAGGAGAAGCCCCAAACAAGCTATCCCGAACCCTAACCCTCGTCAAAAACACCTGGAACAAAAATGGGTTCGATAGGAACATGAGATACAACTCAAACATAAATATTCTTACGAAAAAACTCAAGAATACTTACCAAACGGGGCTTAAAACCAGCCAAAGATCTTCTCCAAACAGTCATCAATCATCCCTCTGCTCCCCAGGTGTGTTTTTTGTTGATTTAGGGTTGAAATGGGATAAAACCCGTGACATAATGCGTTTAAATATGCTGCTATCAAATGACCACCACTTGAGTAGTCCCCTATTGTAGGCCCACTTCGAAATTTTTTAAAATCGAGGCCCGTTACCAACCCGAATGCCATGAAACTCAACCTGACACTTCGGAATAATATTCCCGAGGTTCTAGAACCATCGGTTCAAATTAACAACTCCGAATCAAGATCGAATTTAAATCTTTCCAAAGATTTATCTAGCTTTCCAAAAAGTTTTAATAATTAAAATTTCAAATAAGGTTTTATTTAAAACTCGAAATTGAAACAAGTCACACCGTTACAACCTCTCCCACTAAAAGGGTTTCGTCCCTGAAATGAACGTACCTTAAGATGAGAACAAATCTAGACACATTTCTCTGACATAGGACTCCTGCTCCCACATTGCTTCATCCTCGCCTTGGTGTTGCCGTAGCACTTTAACATATAATAAGGTCTTGCCACGCAAAACCTGTTCCTGGTGGTCAAGAATCCACACAGGCCTCTCCTCGTACGAAGCATCATCATCAACTCTTAAGTCTAATCAGTCAAGCACATGTGACGGATCCGACTCATACCTCCTCAACATAGAGACATGAAATATGTTGTGCACAGATGACAACCGTGGTGGCAATGCCAGGTGATACGCCACCTCCCCGATCCTCTCCTTTATAGAAAAGGGACCGAAATAGCACGGCGATAACTTGTCACTCTTATCGAACCTCATCATCTCTTTTCGTGGAGAAACCAGCAAGAAAACATGATCATCCACGGTGAACTCCAAAGGCCTATGTCTACTATCTGTATAACTCTTATGACGACTCTGGGCCACAATTAGTCTCTACCGGATAGTCATGACCTTCTTTGTCGTGTCTCTAACCATATCAGGCCCCGAAAGGACCGACTCCCCCACGTCAGCCCAATAGATAGGTGGCCTACAAGGTGTGTCATATAACGCTTCATAAGAAGCCATCTAGATACTAGATTGATAGTTGTTGTTATAGGAAAATTCCACCAAAGGTAGATGATCCTCCCATGAAACCCGAAAATCCAGCACACATGCCTTCAACATATCCTCCAGGATCGAGATGGTGCACTCAGACTGTCCATCGGTCTGAGGATGAAACACTGTACTAAATAATAGATCAGTCCCTAGAGCTGTCTATAATCCCCTCTAGAATCGTGAAGTAAAATGTGGATGCTTGTCCGATACAATGGACACAGGCACCCCGTGCAGATGGACAATCTCCCTAACGTAAAGGTGGCCCAACTAGTCCATGAAGTAAGTCATGTAGATTGGTAAGAAATGCCCCAACTTAGTCAATCTATCTACCACAACCTAGATTGTATCGTGTCCTCACGGTGACCTCGGTAACCCAATCACAAAATCCATCGTCACGTGTTCCCACTTCCATTCGGACACTGGAAGGGGTTGGAGCAAACCCACTGGTCTTTGATGCTCCGCCTTCACCTACTGGCAAGTGAGGTACAGCGAAAAGAACAACACGACATCCCTCTTCATACCCCTCCACCAGAACTACTAACGGAGATCATGTAACATTTTGGTGCTACCAGGATCTACTGCCAATCATGAACGGTGAAACTGTCGTAGTACCTCGTCTCGATAAGTATCGAGTACGAACAACCTCCCGGTAAATCTCAAACTACCATCCTCATGCAAGCTCCACTTTGTAGCACTGTCCCCAGTGGCCAACCGCTCTCTATACATGGCACACTCAGCGTCTTCCCCTTGAGCCTCTACTACCCGTGCTACCAACGTGGACTGAGACACAGCCACAAATAAGACAGCGCGATCCTTAGAGTCGCAAAGCTACAGATCATACTCACCAATGTTAGTCATCTTCCGCCATTCCCGAATAGCAATCGAAGGAAGAGAGCCCAAGGACTTCTTGCTAAGGGCATCGATCACAATATTGGCCTTACCCTGATGATACTGTAGATCGAAGTCGTAATCTCCCAAAGACTCCATCCACAGTCTTGCCTCATGTTCAGATCCTTTTGTGAGAAGATATATTTCAAGCCTTTATGATATGAAAACAATTCGAACTTCTCCCCATACAGGTAATGCCTCCAAGTCTTCAAAGCAAAGATAATGGCTACGGTTTCCAAGTTGTGAGTAGGGTAGTTCTTCTCATGAATCTTCAACTGTCGAGATCTATAAGAAACTATGTTCCCTGATTGCATCAACACGCACCCAAGATCCTCGTGAGATGCATCACAGAATATGACATAACCCACCCCACGCTCCGGTATAATGACAATAGGAGCACTAGTTAGCCTCTTCTTCAACTCCTAGAAAGATGCCTCACATCTATCATCCCAAACAAACGTGACAGCCTTTCACCTAAGGCGCGTCATCGGCGCTGCTAGCCGAGAGAAATCATTAACAAATCAGTGGTAGTATCCCACAAGCCCCAGAAAGCTCCAGATCTCAAATACTGACTTCGGTTGCTCCCATCCCATAACAGCCTCAATCATTGACAGATCCACAGACACCCCGTCACCAGACACAACTTGCCCAAGGAACCCGACCTCGGACAACCAAAACTCACACTTATCATAATTCATATACAACTGGTGGTCCCTCAATAACTGTAAGGATATCTGGAGGTGCTCCTCATATGCCTCCTATGATGGTGAATGTATAAGGATATCGTCCACGAATATGACCACAAACTGATCTAGGTACCGTCGAAAGATACGGTTCGTGAGATCCATGAACATAGCAGAAGCATTGGTCAACCCAAAGGGCACGACCACAAACTCAAAGTGACCATAGCGAGTACGAAATGTAGTCTTCGCTAGGTCCTCCTCCCTCACTCTCACTTGATGATAGCCTGACCTCAAATCAATCTTGGAAAAATAAGAAGACCCCTTCAGTTAGTCAAACAAGTCATCTATATGTGGCATATGATATTTTTTCTTCACGGTCACCTGGTTCAGCCTGCGGTAGTCTATACACAAATGTGGAGAACCGTCATTCTTCTTGGCAAATAATGTTAGGGCTCTCCAAGGTGAAACACTAGGCCGAATAAACCCCTTATCTTGAAACCCCTCAATTAGAACCTTCAACTCGACAAGCTCGGTAGGAGCAAATTGATAGGAAGACATAGAGATAGGGCCCGTCTCTGGAAGCAACTCAATCGAAAACTCCACCTCCCGTCGTGGCAGAAGCTCAAACAGATCCAGTGGAAAAACATCTAGAAACTCACACACCACATGAGGAAAATCCGGATGTAAGGACTCATCCCCGTTAAGCACTAAGTGCTAAAAACATGGAACTAAGGTATGTACTGTGAGATGAAATGCATAAAGGCGCAGAGCCATCATCCCGGCCTCCCATAAAAAAAAAAGTATCTCCCTCTGGCGAACAAATGGTGACCCAATGACGGTCACACTCGATAAGTGCTCCAAAGGCTGCCAACCAATCCATACCCAGGATAAGGTCGAAGGAGTCCATATCAAGGACAAGAAAGTCAAAGGATAGGCAATGGTGCACTATCTCGACCTCGCACCCCCTACATATGAAATTGATCACAATAGGCCCTCCCATCGGCGTGTCCACGTGAAGTACCCGATTTAGCACCCTGGCCTCTAACCCTAAGGAGGATAAAAATGCTGATGCTATAAATGAATGAGGCTCTCCCGTGTCAATGAGCACCTGTGCACAAGATCTATAAACTAGAAAGGTACCTCAAATGATAGAAGGTCCAGCCGTAGAATCCTGAACCGTCAAAGTAGCAGGTGCCGGTGCTGCCATACCCATCTTTGTCAATACATAAACCATGCCTTGAGTACCTCGTGCTAGGGCCCTCACTGACTGGACTGAAGGGGCTCCCCCTCCAACCCTCGACGCCTGTGCTCTAGGCTGTTGAGTCGGATGGGTTTATCCCTATCACCCATGTGTCTGTTGGCCCCTCGAACCACTCTATACCCTATGCACAAACTGAACCTGTGGGCAGCTCGACCTGATGTGCCCCGACTCCCCGCACTGGTAACACGTAGGCACTAGCCTCTCTGTACAGTCCTTCTTCAAATGCCCGGATTGGCCGCAAGTATAACAACTCCCTGAAAATGGAACCAAGGTGATAGATGCAGACCGTGCCCTCCAGTGAAAAGATGAAGACTGACCACCTCCTGTCTTCCTCTTCTTGTGTTGGCCAAGGGTTATTCAATCAAGTCTTTCCTTGTTTTGAACTATAACAAACAATTACATTTGTTTGGTATTAATGTTTCATTTGTGTTCACATGTGTTTTTAAGGAAATAAGGGTACTAAGATAATCATTTTTTTAAATATATTTTAAGTGTTTAAAAATTCACTTAAAAGATGTTGTGTAAAAGTCCCCCCTCAAAATTTTCTCAAAAATTTCTAAGTATTGAAAAACTTTTTTTAAAGAGAAACTGTCGTTAGTTTCTCCAAACTGACGTCAGTTATGAACCTGAGAAAAAGGTTTCAACCTTTTGTCGTCTGTTCAAGCTTAGGTCATCATTTTTCAAAAGGAGATCTGTCGTCAGTTCATCAAGAACTGTCGTCTGAAAATTACCGAAAGTTTTACCTCTCTTCAACTCAAGAAACTGTCGTCAGAACCTCAGATATGTCAACAGTTTGATGAAGAAGTTTTGTCATCAGTTCTCAAGATGTGGTGTCAGTTATTCTTCAAAAAGTTTGGATCTTTTGGCACCATCAGATCTGTCGTCAGAAGTGAAGATTCTATCGTCAGTATTCCATCTCCAGACATGAAGATCAGTCGTCAGTTTGCAAGGATCTGTTGTCAAACATTCCCATAGAGTTTTGGCTCTTCTTGCATCAACCAAACTGTCGTCAGAAGTGAAGAAACTGTCGTCAGTTTCCTATCACATGCCTTGGCGATTTATCATCTGTTCTCACCCCTTTTGTTGACTGTTCCTCACTCGAATCAGAAGGGTCGTCAGTTTCCCCAAAACTGTCGTCAGTTTTGTTGGGATTTCAAA
>JAULLH010353850.1:0-12168 GCA_035668455.1 Sarracenia alabamensis
GCCTAGATTAAGAGTGCCTTTGAGATATCTTAGGATACGTCTAACGGAAAAAAGGTGAGATTCCTTGGGACAAGCTTGAAAGCATGCACACATGCATACACTAAACATTATATCTGGCCTACTTGTAGTCAAGTACAATAGACTTCCAATCATGCCTCTAAAAGTTTTTGTATCAACATCTTTTCCACTTTCATCCTTATCAAGTTTTTTTGAAGTGCTTATGGGTGTACCAAAGGGTTTAGCATCTTCCATATTAAAACGTTTCAAACAATCTTTTTTATATTTTGATTGATTTAAGAAAATCCCTTTTGGTGTTTATTTAATTTGTAATCCTAATAAAAATTTCAATTCACCTATGAGGCTCATTTCAAATTCTTGATGCATAGATTGGGCAAAGTCATCACACATAGACATGCAAGTGGCACCAAAAATAATGTCATCAACATAGATTTGAACAAAAAATATATCATCATTTAAACACTTAATAAACAAAGTTGTGTCAATTTTCCCTCTATTGAAATCATTTTCAAGCAAAAATCCCCTCAAACGTTCATACCAAGCTCTAGGAGCTTGTTTTAAACCATGGAGTGCTTTTGTGAGTTTGAAAACATGATTTGGAAACTTATCATTTTCAAAACCTGGAGGTTGTTTGACATAAAATTCTTCTTCTATAAAACCATTTAAAAATGCACTTTTTACATCCATTTGAAAAAGTTTGAATGATTTATGAGATACATATGCAAGTAACATGTGTATGGCTTCTATTCTAGCAACGGGAGCAAAAGTCTCTTCATAATCAATGCCCTCTTCTAGATTGAATCCTTGGGCTACTAATCTAGATTTGTTTCTAATGATATTACCATGTTCATCTTTCTTGTTCCTAAATACCAATTTGTACCAATTATTGAATAGTCAATGGGTCTAGGAATAAGTGTCTAAACTTGGTTTTTATCGAATTGGCTTAGCTCCTCTTACATTGCATGAATCCAAGCTACATAGCAAGAATCCAAGCTTCATCACCAAGTGCTTCATCTATATCACTAGGTTCTATATGAGAGACAAAAGCTACATGAGAATACTCATTTTTCAATTTAGACCTTGTGGTTACAGCTCTAGTAGGATCACCTAAGATTTGGTCCTTAGGATGATTGTGAACCAATCTCCAAGCACGAGGAAGTGACGTTGATCAATTGGTTGGATTTTCACTCTCCTTTGGATCCTCTTGGTCTTCATTAGGATCATCTTTAGGTTCATTTCCCTTGAGGTCAAGTTTATCTACCCCTTCTTTAATTAAGTTGAAATCATCAAATTGATCATCTTTCTTTAAAAAAGGGTTTGACTCATCAAAATCAGCATGCATAGACTCTTCTATGACAAGAGTTCTTTTATTAAAAACCCTATATGCTTTACTAGTTGTAGAGTAACCAAGAAAAATAGCTTCATCCGACTTAGCATCAAACTTTCCAAGATTAGTTTTATCATTTAGTACATAACACTTGCAACCAAATACTCTAAAATAAGCAATATTGGGCTTTCCCCCCCATCAATAATTCATAAGGGGTTTTGTCAAGATACTTTCTAATGATCACACGATTTATAACATAGCAAGAAGTGTTAATAGCTTCGGATATTATGGCAAATTATGTTCATCTAGCATAGTCCTAGCCATTTCGTGTAGAGATCTATTTTTATGTTCAACTACACCATTTTGTTGTGGAGTTCTAGGTGCAGAGAAGTTGTGTGTAATGGCTTGTTCATCACAACAGTTTTTCATGTGTTCATTTTCAAACTCCATACCATGGTCACTTCTAATGCTACCTATCATATATCCCTTTTCGTTTTGTAACCTACAACATAACTTAGCAAAGTGTGTGTGTGCTTTATTTTTGTGAACAAGAAAGAGCACCCAAGTAAAACGAGTTTAGTCATCAACAATCACGAAGGCATACAATATGCCAGCATGACTTGCCACACGGTTTGGGAAAAAAAGGTCAATATGCAATATTTGCATTGGCTTAGAAGTGGATATGTCCTTTTTCTTTTTGAAGGATGTTTTCTTTTGTTTACCCATTTGACATGTATCACAAATTTTATCTTTTGTAAAGTTTGATTTAGGAAAACCATTAACTAAATCCTTGTTAGAGAGTTTTGAAATTAAATCCATAGTAGCATGTCTTAACCTTCAATGTCATAACCATCTAAGCTCATTATGTGCTATAAAACATTTAATATTATGATTTGACAAGTCTTTTAGGCAAGTTGTATACACATTATGATCTCTATATGCAAGAAAGGAAATATCATCATCACACTTTACAATACATTTATTTGAAACAAAAGAAACATTATAATCACTATCACATAATTGACTTATGTTAAGCAAGTTATGTTTCAATCCATCAACAAGTAATACATTTTTAATGCATAAGGAAGAATGGTTACCTATGTTGCCAACTCCGTTGACTTTACCTTTGGTGTTGTCTCTGAAGGTGACGTATCCTCCATGTTTGGGCTTCAACCAAGTGAAGAAATCAGCATTTCTTGTCATGTGCCTAGAGTAGGCACTGTCCAAAAACCATCCATATTTGTTTGTATCTCCCTACTAAATCACCATGATTCACATATGTTGGTACCCATTTAATGTTGGGTCTATATAGGTTAGAATGATAGTTCATATTATGCATGAAAGGATACATAGAGTTCATATAGGGACTTGCATAATTATGAAAAACATGGGCTGTTTTCTGATAGGCTCTTCTATTGAATTGCCTGGTTTGTGTTGGTATTCGAGGGGTTATCATGGTAATTTTGGGAGGTGGATTACCCTTTTTAACCCACACTCTTTTTTTTTGGTTTGTTTCCCTTAAGTCTGTGAATGCATGATTGAATAACATGACCTGATTTTCAACAAAAATCACAATTTTTGGGCTTTGACAGGATTGTTTTTGTGAACCAATTTTTGTGGACAGTTTTGGCCTCACTTAGGTTGAAGCCTAAACCTTCCTTGTTCAAGGTACATTTGGTTCCAAGAAGCATATGTAAGTTTTTCTCACCTTGAGTGAACTTAGTTATGATTTTGTTTAAGTCCTCAACCTTTTGTTTCAACAAAATATTTTCATTTTAAAAAATGGTTGAGTTCTTGCACACATTTTTTTTCTTTTTCAATTTCTAAAGCCTTTATTTTCAAAGTCAAAGATGTTGTTGGCCTAAAGACTTTTTCAATCAAGCCTTGATTTTGTTTTTGATTATTCCAACTCATTGATTTGTTGGTACTTATATTTGAGCTTTATTTGAGTTTTGTTTCATAGGTTATTATCCATTGTGAAGCTCATTCTTTATTGCAAAAAGGCAAGTATGTAAAGCCAAGAGAAGAGAAGAAGAAAAGAAGAAGATCAGCTAAGGAAATCAAAGGAGATATTTCGTCAGTTTGACAGAGAAAGCAAAGAGGAAATTTCATTAGTTTTCAAAGGCAATTTTGCATCAGAAATGAAGAAAGAAGGAGAAAAATTTTCATCAGTTTGATTGAAGAAACAAAGAAAATTTTCGTCAGAAACTGAAGAATTTTCGTCAGAAATGAAGAAGGCAAGTAGAAGAATTTTCGTCAGTTTGAGGAGCAAATTCGTCAGAAATAAACTGAGATGATTCTCTCTCATCGGGGCTTCAAAATTTTAGTTAGTTCAAAGAAATTTTCGTCATTTCCCCATCGCCTGCCTCAAAGGAATTTTCGTCAGTATCATAGAATTTTCGTCAGTTTCTTGGACGCGTAAAGAATTTTCGTCTGTTCCACAAAACTGACGTCAATTGTTGTCGGGATTTCAAATTCCAGATATAGCGATGGCTATATTTTGTTGGGAAACTTTCCTTTCTCAGCCCCAACGGCTCTATTATTTGAAGAGACTATATTAGGAGGATTGTTTAAAGATTACAAGTACCGAAATACACAAGAACAAGAGCTTCAACTCTCAATCAAGTTTTAAATACAGGAAATTTCCCTGTTTGCTCAGATTATAATTTTTATTTCTTGAGCTTTTCTGGTTGTGTTTTACACCAAACTTTCTGAATACTCCTCTCTTCTATTTTGATTGAAAATCATTTGAGAGTGAGAGAACAATTGTAGTGAGCTATTTCATTGTATTTTCATCTCAAGAAGGAGATGGCTCAATGTTTTGGGTTGTTGCTGCATCAACCAGGGTTTCACTTCATCACAAGAAGAGAAGGTTGCTATTCCCCTACTTGAAGAATAAGATTGTGGTTCCACTTCACCCAAAGAAGGAGGCGGCTACTCTTGGCCCTCATCCAAGAAGGAGGTTACACTTCACCCAGTAGAAGGATAGGTTACACTTGACCTGTAACAAGGAGAAGGTTACACTTGACCTGTAAAAAGGAGAGGTCTCTAAGCCTACCTGTAAAGTCAGCTTAGTGAAATTTCTCAAGTGTTATCTTGAGAGAGAGGAGTAGGCCGGGATTTACACGAACCTCTATACGACTTGGTGTCATGTGGTTTGCCTTACTTGTCTATTTACTTTTCTATTTCTTGTATTTTGTCTTACATTTTACGCTGCGTTTTTTATTGCTAGAAATAGTCTTTATAGAGACCGAAAAAGTTTTATTTTTGGCCTACAACCTATTCAACCCTCTTCCCCCCTCCAGGTTGCCTATATCGGGGACCACACCAAGAGTTCACAAGAAAGGAAAGCACATTGGAGGAAGTATCATCTCTTCCAAAAGATCGTGCTATGTGGAGATGTGGTAGATTCCAAGATTGCATCTATAGATAACCTAACGAATCGTTTTACTAAGGCATTGTCTCAGAGAGTCTTTGATAACCATGTAGAAGGGTTACGTGTCAAACGTATTCCTACATGACTTTGAGTATAAGTTAGAGATTGCGAGATTTGTATACTAAAAGCCATGGTTTTATGTTTTTATCTCTGGTTTACTAATGAGAAATAATTGAGATTTATTTTCATTTATCAGTTCATATTTATATGATTTATATTTATGTGATGAGGATATTTGCTTACTCTATGTATTCTGTTTAGTATTTGATTCGGTGCATGAAGCGCAGAATAACGGATCAAAGATTCTGACAGAATAAATGCAGTTGGCTCACAATTGTAATGGATCTGGACAATCCATTAGTACGATTGTAGATCATCATTATAGTCGATGGTGTTGGCTAGGTCAAACGGGTCGAATTCAGGTTTGGGAATTCGATGTTCAAGCTCAATGTGTTAGTACACTTGGAGTGTATTAAATGGGAACAACAGGATGATTAATTCTATGATGACTATATGAATTAATCTATATCCAATATTATAATGTATTGCACAAACTCCTAATCTTGAAGTGATTGATTGGTTATGTTCATCTAATGCACACCACTTTGAGTCATCAATAGCTAAAATTTTACCGATGAGATCAATATGACCGATGAGTTGGGTACTATAGTTATTTATTCATGGTTGTATATCAGCTGACAAAAATCACGTTCGATTTAGGTTGAGAAGTTTCCCCTCGTGTGCTTTGCTTATAGGTTTGACTATGCCAGAATCTTGCAAGTGCATCATTCGATCCGACATATTCAAAAGGTTAAGCGGCGCAGTTACGATGAATAGAGGATAATTAAACTGGGTTGTCAGTAATCTAATTTAATTAGCAGGAATCTATATCTTAAACTTGGGGAGACCTCAGTGTAATTGATAATTGGAAACTTGTGACATAATTCGAGTTAGGGCTCGGAGTTCAGTCATGCCCTTTAGTAGAATAAGTCCCGGTTTGTGGTGGAATGGATCTAACTCAGGGATGGAGTTAGGGAAATTTGGAATTCCTGTATGGTTAGCCCAAGTCTTATACTTCATCGTGATACCTCATATATCCCATTATACGTATGGTTAAATTTCTTATTGGTTTCGGGAATTACTTAATTTAATTTTAATATCGGTTTCACCGTTGGGAACATTCAGGAGTTAAATAAAATAATTAGGGGCAAAATGGAAAAATGGAACACCTAAGGATTCTTCCTAGGTGGTCGGTCCTAAGTGGGAGAGTAGGAATTTAATTTTAGTTGTAAATCTTATCCTAGGTATATGTATAGTATGATAAGGCATATGGCCAAAATTAATGTGCAGTAATAATATCTATGTATATACATTCTTGTATATTAATAGATATGATATTCTCTCTCTCTCTCCCCCTCTATAGAAGCTGCTGGCCTCTCTGTCTCCTTTGGATTATTTTTTTTTTTTTTTGCAATTTTTGGTGTTTTGAGAGGAGGAGAAAACATGGAAGAAAAATACTTCGACCGAGTTTGGTGCCCATATGTTGGGATCGTTGTTGTGCGTCCGGGAATACGTGAGAAGGTCTTTGGGTCGTCTCATTTGACTTTCGGCATTCAAGAAAATTCTCAACATGTTTCTTTGAGGTATTATTTATTTTTTAATAGAATATTACATCAATTTTCATGAAAATGCAATAAACAACGTTTTACGGTCACGTCGTACTAATTTCCTATTTTTCTGCTCTGTGGCTCTAATAATGATTTGGTCTCAAAATTAAAAGACTCAGGGATACCGTCAATTTCATATGACATCCGTGATCATTAGATCGAATGGGAACTGCTAGATTTAGGAGCTAGCGTAAATATCCTACCACACTCAGTATATGAACAATTTGGACTGGTTGAGCTAAAACTGACACTTGTCACTCTGCAGTTGGTGGATAAGTCAATTAAAGTACCCTAAGGAATCATCAAGGGCGTACTTGTCAAAGTTGAGAAGTTCCTTTTTCCTGTGGATTTCATAGTACTCGATACCGAGCCAGACTTGAATAAAAGTAGATAGTTCCCCGTTACTCTTGGATGTCCCTTTTTGGCAAAATCCAATGCATGTATCAACTGTCGAACTAGGGTAATGGACATCTCATTTATAAATATGAATTTTAGACTCAGCATGTTACAGGCCTTGCATCACCCATCTATTGAAGTCGATTATTTTGCAATCGACAAAATTGATGAGGCAACACAACGAACTCATCCTTCCATTTTTATGGTTGACCCCGTACAGGTTGCCTAGCCTACTTCGGGGAGGACATTCGTGAGCTAGATCATACTATCGACGAATCAAAAGCCGAGTTTAAATGGTTGATTATATAGACATGCCTCCTAGGGTGTCTCATTTTGACGTTTTTACCCCACTTTCATCTACCCTGCCATACCTTCCCTAGACGCCCCATCTGAACTCGAGTTGATGCCTCTCTCGAGTTCACTCAAGTACATCTTTTTGAGAGCAGGTAATACTCTATCGGTCATTACTAATTTCGACTTGTCATCCCTATAAGAGGAGCAACTGATTGAGTTTTTGAAACCCCATAATGGAGCTATCAGCAGGACAGTTGCCAATTTAAAAGGGATTGACCCATCAGTTTACATGCATTGCATCCACTGTGAAGAGGATTCCAAGCGCACATGAGAGATACAGCGAAGACTTAATCCCAATATGAAGGAAGTGGTAAAGTAAGAAGTTGTCAAGCTATTAGATTCGGGTATCACTTACCCAATCTTTAATATCAAGTGGGTAAACCCAACCAATGTAGTTCCAAAGAAATCTGGGCTCACTGTTGTCTTGAATGAGAAAGGAGAATCGATCCGAACCCGTACTACCACTGGTTGGCGCGTCTGCATCGACTACCGGAAGCCGAATGCCATAACCCAAAAATATGACTTTTCGTTGCCCATTATCAATAAGATCTTAGAGCATTTAGCCGGCCAAAAATATTACTATTTCTTAGATGGCTACTCTGGCTATAAGGAAGTACTGGTCTATCCCAGAGATCAAGAGAAGAAAACTTTTACCTGTCAGTTTGGCACATTTGCTTACCGGTGCATACCTTTTGGACTGTGCAATGCACCAACCATATTTCAACGGTGTATGCTATCAACCTTCTCTAATATCGTGGAAAATTTGCTTGTAGTCTTCATGGATGATTTCTCTGTATTTGGATCCTCGTTTGAAGATTGTCTCTCAAATCTAACGTTAGTTCTGAAATGCTGTCAAGAGACAACATTGGTGCTTAGCTGGGAAAAAAGTCACTTCTTGGTCAGTAAGGGATCATGTTAGGACCCATAGTCTCTAAGAGAGGAATCGAAGTGGACAACGCCAAAGTTGATTTAATCTTCAAACTTCCTCCCTAGACATCTATTAGACAGATCCGCTTGTTCTTAGACCATGCTGGTATTTATCGCCGATTCATCAAAAACATCTCCAAAATTTCCATGCCCCTATCCGATCTACTCGCCAAGGATGTTACCTTTAACTTTGATGGGAATTATCAGCGTGCCTTTGAGTAGCTCTGTGATGCTGTAATGAGGACATCAAGGCTATCAATGCTCATGGTCCGATTCAAGTTACAATTGGCCCAATGACGAGAGCTAGAGCTAAGCGATTCAAATAAGAGTTGAATAAGTTAGTCCAAAAAGTTCTACAACAAGAAGAAAGTATGTTCACTACTGAGAGTGAACAATAGCTGGTTTTACTACTCAAATTCGAATCAAGAAAGGACCAATCTGTCATACATGCGTAAGGGAGATTACAATCTGGTGTGGGCATGATTTACTAGCAAAAGACCAAGTCAAGATTATGAAGATCTGATTGGGGATTGGACTTCATTGTATTTCTTTTTTAGCTTTTGATTTGGTTAAGATTTGACTTAATAAGGAAGAGTTTATTTGGTTAAGATTTGATTTAATTAGAATAAATTTCCAAGATAGGATAAGATTGCAGATAAGATTTGAATTGATTTGATTTAATTAGATAGGATAAGATTGGATATGACCTTGTAAGGCCTATAAAAGGAGATATCATCTATCATATGGGAATTCAATGAAATAGTGAAATTTCTTTTCATTCTTCTTGAGTTCTTAAAGAAAATATTCTGAACTTATCAAGGGATTCCTTATGACGTTCATACCGATTTATCAGATGGGTCATCTATCCCAATTTGTGGCATCTTCACTATACTAAGGTTTTTTCTTAGCTATGCAACAGGTCAAGGATTCCACCAAACATGAAAGTTCATGGGTTGTTTTCTAGATTTGGTGTCTGTTTCATCACGTTGTTGGTGTGGTTCGTATCAGTTGGTATCAGAGACATACGTTCCTCATGTTGTTGGTATTTTCCATTATATCCTTATTTCCAAGTTGGTATTACCCATCAAATATTTGATCCTTGTTTCCATTTAATGTATTGATCTTATTTTCCAAGTGTTGCGCATATCATCATTTGGTATCATCATTGGTGTACATCATCATGTTTTATCATCATTTACATACCTTATCATTTACGTATATCATTTGTCCTTTTTTTCCCTCACTCAACGTCCGTATTTTTTTGTGTCATTTTTTTTTATCAATGACAAAATCTAATTCGTTTGGTTTGTTCTTGTTTTGTAATTGCCACTTGAATCATTTTCTTTGCTTAATTCTTGATTAGTTTTGAAAGAACTAAAAGATGAATACGAGTGGAAAGAGGTAGAGTGTGAGAATATATGAGGGTAAAACGCAAAAATTATTGAGTGAAACACGAGTGCAATTGAGTGTATCATCATTCGAGTGAAAATCTTGAGGGAATGTAGAGAGGCCGACTTTTTTTTATTCTAACCTTGTTTTATAGATCTCAATCATGTCTCGAACACAAAAGAAAAGCACAAGCGGAGAGGTTTCACAACAAGCTGTTCCGAATCTATAAATTCAAGCATGAATGGGTGAGATGAGATAGATGATGAGGGCGGAGTTAGAGTAGATATATGAGAGGTTGGATAAGGTAGAAGAGGGAACATCACGGGGGCAGCCACAATTTGCTCCAAATGTCCATAGAAGGGGCAGATTACCCCAAAGAGATGTTACGGATTCAGATGAGTTTGAATGGGACAGTGTAGTGGAGTTTGATAGGATGTTAGCGGGTAGCCACAGGAGATATGGTTGGGATAGAGGTGCTAGGAACCATGCCAAGATGCTTGGGTTAGTCACACGACAAGCCTTAAGCTTGCTTGTTAAATAGGAAGAAGAAGTACAGCGGGATAACCTCTTTCACATTCGTTACATGTGAAGGACAAGGTGTGTAGTGTTATTATTGATGGTGGTAGCTGCACTAATGTCGCTAGTACTTCCATGGTTGAAAAAATAGAGCTCCCAACACTTTAGCACTCTCGTCCATATAAATTGCAATGGCAGAATGATTGTAATGATGTGAGGGTTACAATGCATGTTGCTGTACCGATTCGAATCAGTAAATATAAAGATTAGGTGTTGTGTGATGTTGTACCAATGCAAGCTGGGCATCTCCTCCTAGGAAGGTCGTGGCAATTTGATCGACGTGTATACCATGATGGCTACACCAAGAAATACTTTTTCATGTTAATTCAAAGAACCATCACTCTAGTTTTGAAGACACAAAAAGAGGTCTATGAGGATCAAGTGACGTTACAAAAATTGAGTGATCAAAAATTTCAGAGAACAAAAGAATGAGAGTGACAAGAAGACCGAGGCTATTAGAGAGAAAAAGAGAGAATTAATTTGTTGAGGAAGAAAAGAAAGAGAAGAGTTTAGCCAAGGAGGAAAAAACAGAGAGAAAACAAAGAAACTTCTATGCAAAAACAAGTGAGGTTAAGAGAGCATTGATTTCGAAGTGTCCAATGATTGTACTCACGTACAAGGAGGCCCTTTTAAATACTAACCAGCTTAATTCTTCTTTGCCTAGTGTCCTTGTTTCTCTGTTGTAGGAGTTTGAGGATGTGTTTCCCAAGGAGGTGTCACACAGTTTATCACTGATCCGATGGATTGAACATCAAATCGATTTCATCCCCGGTGCATTAATCCTAAACAGACCAGCATATAGGAGACCACTTGCATACTTTAGCAAGAAGCTAAGTAGGACTGGACCTAACCACACCTCTTATGACAAAGAATTGTATGCATCAGTTTGGGCATTGGAGACTTGACAGCACTACTTAAGGCCAAATGAGTTCGTGATTCGTATGGATCATAAATCCTTTAAATATTTGAAGAGCCAACATAAGCTGAACAAGAGGCATGTTTGTTTGGTTGAGTTCATTGGGATTTTTCCCTATGTCATTTGCTACTAACACGGTAAGGAAAATGTGGTGGTGGATGCAGTTTCACACAGGTATGGCTTAATCTCTTCTCTTGATGCTAAGTTTCTTGGTTTTGACCACCATAAAGGGCTTTATTATGATGACCGTGATTTTGGTGAGGTATATATTGCATGTGAAAAATCTATAGAAGGTAAATTTGATAGGCATGAGGGCTTCATGTTTAGGGAGAATAAGTTGTGAGTGCCCAATTGCTCAATGAGAGACTTGTTAATTCAGGAATCACATGGTGGAGGGTAAATGGGGCACTTTGGAGTCACTAAAATCCTCGCTAGTTTGCAAGAACACTTTTATTGGACACATATGCAATGGGATGTTGAGAGAAATTGTGTTAGGTGTATCACTTTTAGACAAGCTAAATCAGGGGTTCAGTCGGATGGTCTATACACTCTCCTATCTATTCCTTGTTTGCCTTGGATTGATATTTCGATGGATTTTGATTTTGGTTTACCTAGGAGTAGACGTGGGAGGGATTCAATCTTTGTGGTTGTAGATCGATTTTCAATAATGGCTCATTTTATTCCTTGTCATAACACGGACGATGCTTCTTATATAGTGAATTTGTTCTTTAGGGAGATGTGAGGTTATATGTTATGCATAGGACCACCATTTCAAATTGGGATGCTAAATTCTTGAGTTATTTTTGGAATACATTGTGGGGGTAAAATAGGAACGAAACTTTTTATCTCTACTACTTGGCATCCTCAAACCGATGGATAGACTTAAGTAGTCAATAGGCCTTTATCCACTTTGTCACCTTTACATGTTTTAGAGCATCTGAATTTAGATGGTTACAAGAAGGTCGACTTTGTGAAGCAACTCCATGAGAGGGTATGACTTAATATAGTGAGGAAAACCAAGCAATACATCATATAAGCCAACTGAGAACATCACAGGCCCGTTTTTTTTATCCTGGTGATTGGGTGTGGTTACACATAAGGAAAGAAAGGTTTCCGGCACAAAGAAAATCTAAGTTGCTGCCCCGAGTAGATGACCCTTTTC
>JAULLH010354941.1:0-12163 GCA_035668455.1 Sarracenia alabamensis
AGGCTTGAGAGTGAATGAACCTGAGCAAAAGTAATATTTTGAGGATTAATGTAGCACAAGATATGTTACAAAAGTTAGCCCAGTTATCATTAAACTTAGAACACAGTTAAATACACACTAACTGAGGATTAATTATATTAATTACCAGAATGATTAATGATGCAACACTTATTATACATATTTTCCCAAAGATTGTATGAATTTATATAATATGACTATCTAAGCCCTACGAAATTTGGAAGTTGTTGATATCTTGCTTTTGCTCTCGCCCGCAGAACTGCTTCATAGGTTTCCCTACACGGGATGATGGTAGCAGTGGTTACCATGAGCATCCACCATTCATGGTTTTGTAGAATTCTGCATTGATGAGTTAGGAAGGAGAAATTATTCAGTGCCACTGGACCAATGCTCCACTCTAATCACTAAAATGACATATTTCATATTTTTATATATATAAATTCATTTGCAAGTGGTTTCTAAAATCTTCAAAAAAAATAATAATAATAAAAGTTGCCAAACGCGCCTAAGGCACAAAACAGGGACACAGTCGGGGAGAGAGGGAGAAACGCGAGCGAGAGAAAGAGGGATCGGGAGAGAGGAAGGAGAAGACCGGAGAGGGGAAGACCACCGCCGAGCACCGCCGGACACCGGCGACGACCGTCGCTCCATCCCCGGAGCCCACCGACGCCGGCAACGGCGAGAAACAACGTTGGAAAGTAGAGAACAGGGGGCGCGACCCGCGAGTTTCATCGAGCGATTTCGGTTCGATTTTTGATTTGATTCTTCTGATTCCTTCGTCTAAGGTGTGATTCGAGGCCCCCTCTACACTTCTAATAATCTTGTTTGGATTTTAATTGATGTTTTATGATTGATACAGATTTGGGAAACCAAAGTACCGAACGGATGCCGCGGCTCTGATTTTGGTTTTCAGCATCGATCAGTTTGATTTTTTTCCTATTTTTCTTCATCCATGTAGGATTCTAGATCTCTTAAACCTTTCTACTAATATGGATGGTGTGATTTTCGAAGTTTTGCTAATCAACCAAAACCTAGATTTCGGTTTGGCCGACGGGATGAAAAAAATGGAATTTTGTTTACTTTTTTGCTTAAACCTTGCTATTAGCTATTGAAATCATGTTATAGGGCCTAATTAAAATTATTATAATTTGCTAGAAATGCCATGGTTCCATTAATTTTGATATTTGGAGAAACTAGGGTTTCAGTTGGGTTTATTGACCTAGAATTGGGGTTTTCGACCCTAGCTAGATTGTTTCTAGAAATTGACCACGAATATTTGTAATTGGCACGTCGATTAGCCTATGTTACGAATTTGGTAAATTTTGGATTGAAGGAACTAGCAATTTCTAATTAGGCCAGAAGAGGGTGGTTCGGGTTTTGATCCTTTGGTGATGATTTATTGAGATTGATCTCGATTTCATGGCCTAGGCTTATTAAGTGACCTACCTTGCGAATTTGACAATTTTCAGATAAGAGGAATTAACATTCCTTAACAAACGGGTAAGTTGGTACCTGCGGTCTAATTCCGAGCCTTGAGATTTTGAGAAAATAAGCTTGGTTATGTGGAGTTAGCATAGAAACTAGCCTATGGTTCAATTACGGTGATTTTCGGATTTATGGAAGTAACTATTGTTAATTAAGCGATAAGTTGGTGATTGATGTTCCGTATAAAAACTCTGTCACCCTTCGGTAAAATCTTGGCTTCGTATCTATCATTTCTCGAAATTGATAATAATTTTGTGACTTGGGCATGTTTGGGTTTCCCTGTTTATAACCTAGTTGATAGAGTTTGAGGCATATTACTAAAGACTGCTTGAAGGAGTTCTAGAGCTTTACTTGGGTTATCTATGAGTATCAAATTCTCGAATCTAAAATTGAGGTTGTATAAACTCATTTGACGATCCTTAGGCTCCTTTCTTAGTAGCCTATGTTTCTATCGGTATTAAGTTAACCTGTTGGACACTGCTTGGAATATATAAGATGCTTAGGCTGAGCTATCTTGACCTATTAGTGTTATAACATAAGTAGTCTGAGACTACGTCTATGTCTAGAACCGTTGTCGTATACCTTATTGTGTTCAAATATGAGAGAACTCCTAGGCTTCCTTGTAAAAGCATATACCTTGTTGGTAGAATCATGTGATTACTTATAGTTATTAAAGTTGCTCGGGCTAAATTATATTAGCCCGATTTAATTGGTAACTTCTCTAAGTCACCTGAGTTATGTTGGGTTGAAAGAGCAGGATAACCTAACTTGTCACGCGAAGTTTGGTTAGAATATTTGACAATTATGTGGCTTTCTTAGAAAGGCCTATGTATTTGATTGTGAATCCGCATGATTGCATGAGGTAATTGGAGAATGTTAAGAAACATGCCTTGGCTATTATGTCGGTGAATTATCGTGTAATTGGATGATCTTTAGGCCCCCTTTCTATATAGCCTAGACTTGGTACGTGAGTTCCATTGATAAGTAATCTGAGTAGGTAACCTTACACTTTGTGCTTGCGGGTACGCGTGTGTACATCTTTGTGATCTGTAGAGCACATCGCTTGTGTCCTTGTGCTAGATGTTTGTGATTATAGTTTATGGTGATTCTATTCACCGGTTTGGGTTGTGAGAACCCTATTGAGACAAGGGCATTCATAGCTCAGGTTCCTGTGATATTAGGCTCATTATTGGTGTATCTAGTCGATAGATATTGTGTATATTTGTGCTGTAGTTTTTGAGACATGTGGAGGAGTAGGGAATGGAGTCTAAGGCTTACGACTAACGTTGATGTGTTACGTGAGGTCGGCCCACGTTGATTTGTTCCGTGGGGATTGTGCAGTAGGAGATGGACAGGGCCTTCCGATCCACGTTGCTATGTTCCGTGGGGACTGCACAAAGGAAGACGACCCTCTTCCTAATATACTTTGATGTGTTCCGCATGATTGGTCCACGTTGATATGTTCCGTGGGGATTGGTCCACGGTTATATGTTCTGTGGGGATTGTACAACCGAGGTTAGATTCGTCCGTTACTCCGAGGTCCGTTTCTGGTGTGTGTGTGTGAATGGTTGTAGCGTAAAGTTTACGACCTATGGAATGGGACATAGCTTGTCTACTTTATGATACACGGGTGTGTGAGTATGTACACGTAACGTCTACGAGCTATGGTATGGGACATAGCTTGTTCACTTTATGATACATGGTGCTTGGCTTGGATTATTTGTGTATTATTCACATGAGCATGATCATATTATCATTTGCGAGATATAGATGCATGTACCATAGCTTTTTAGCTTCTTTTATGGCTTTGGACACGTAGCACCATGTATCATTTTTTAGATAGATGAGAGTGGAGTTTTCTGTAGACTTTAGGTTACTCGGTTTAGTGGGTAGTAACCGTTTCCCCTCTTGATGAGCTAGACCTACCATCACTTGGCAGCTTACGCCGGTTAGTGTGCAGATTCTAGTTATTTTCTACTTCAGGGTTGTCAAATAAGTTTAATGGGAAAAACTTGGTTTTTCAACTGATAGTCCATTATTCAAAAGCTTTCTGGATAAAATGATATTTTTATGATTTTACATTAATAACGTTTTTACTTACATTGCTCCATAACGAACTTCGTATATCGTTTTGTGGTTTATCTTGTCTATTATCCTACATCCGTGGCTCAGCCATCTAACATTTTTCAGGTTAAGCTAAAAAGGAGCTTTGGATAATTGGAGCAAGGATAGGAGAGAAGAAGTTCACATACTTTTATTTGTTATTTACATTTCATTTGGATGAATGTATGTTCAGCATTATGTTTCATTTCAATTGTTGGATTACTGTATGGCCATAAGGCCTTTTATCATTTCTTGTATGCATGTCAGATGTCGATGGGTAGTTTTGCTTTGCATTCCAGTTTAGATAGTTTTTGTTTTATATTTTCCTTGTTGGGGTTGCAAGAGCCTACGGGCCACCTCTGATTTATTGAGCTTTTGTTTTGTTTTCAGTTGGTTACGGGTTGCGAGAGCCTACGGGCCACCCTTGATTTTATTGATATTTTGAGTTAGTTTGTTGATTAGTGCTTGAATTGTGCCGCTTAACGGCTTGATATAGCTTAGAATAGCTTAAGAGTGTGGTTGTTGATGCCCTTGAAGGGCCTTTATTTATTGTTGATGTCCAGGTTTTGTTACAGGTGATT
The DNA here is from genome assembly GCA_035668455.1 of Sarracenia alabamensis. Classification (NCBI taxonomy): domain Eukaryota; kingdom Viridiplantae; phylum Streptophyta; class Magnoliopsida; order Ericales; family Sarraceniaceae; genus Sarracenia; species Sarracenia alabamensis. Next base: position 4,188 of record JAULLH010354941.1, read on the forward strand.
GGCCCATTTGGGTGTTAGTCCAAAAACAGAGGAAACTCTGCCGAAATTTCTAAAAATTTCAAGAGTTAGAATATTTTCCAACATTTTCTTAAAATTCTTGAAAAAGGAAAATATTCTTATTTTCTTAATTCAGTATTTTAAAGAGATGAATATTCGGCTAGAGACTCGGTTATTTGACGTTTCTTATTAGATTGTTATTTGGTTTAGGTCTGAACGTGACAGCACTCCTCCTCCAAAACCTATCTTTTATCTTATTTTATTTTTCTATGTATTTTTGTTTTTGTTTTAGCATTATGTTTCTTCTCATAGGCATTTGGCCCGAACTTTTGTACTCTAAAATTAAATGGGATAAAATACTGTATTCAGTTTATTGGTTCTTTATCTGTTGATTACATTATTATTTCCATGACCTTTACTTGCTTTATCTGAATGAATGTGGCATTTTACTTACCTGCGCCTTTAGAAAGTTTCAACAGGTTGGGCACAATAAACGACGACTACAATTTTTCGTAACCTTTCCGCTTCCTTTATCTTAAATTTTCTTTTGTCCAATGAGGACATTGTACAGTTTAAGTTGGGGGTGGGATAGTTACCAATATAAAAATATAATAATGACAAAAAGATTTTCTTTTCCTTTCATATAAGAGTACATCAGATTTTGGCTGAAATATGTTGTCTGAAAAAGTTAAAAATAAACTTGTAAACAACGTATTTTCAATGAGAAAAACATGAGTTAACTTTTAAGCTTCCAAAAATTTTGAGTGAATAATGATCAAGACTAAACCACTGGGTATTCTTTACACACTTGATTAATTATTTAACTAACACGCCAATAAATTTTGATAGGGAAAGATAATTGAAAAGACAGAAATGGTTGAGACTTAACCCTTAGTAAGCTTTTGAGCCTTATCTTTTATACTGAGAAAATTATTACACTTACTCATATATAATATCTTTGTCTTTAACCAAAATCGTTGAGAATCTCGTTATTTTTTTTTGACTGAGAAATTGAGAATATACACCTCAGTATGCTTCTGAAAAACTGAATTAAATTTTGGGAATGGATATTAGGTCATTTTTTTATTTTTGAGCATGCTTGTTCCTTCATGAGAACATCATCCCTAGGCCCCCACTTTGAGCCGTGTTTGAAAAAATATTTAAGCATGTTTTCTTTCTAATTCCCATATAAAATCCAAAAAGCATTATTTGAATTTATGGTAATTGGAAAGGATTCGGACTTACAGAATAAGAAGTGACCGCCAGAGATCTTGCTTTCTACATCACATGAGATACGTAGCAGTGATACTCATTTTACCATCCTCTTTGTATAACTATATTCAAAAAAAACACAAAAATAGATGTATTTATCAAAAGAGTGGCAAAAATAAGACATAGACAGTTTTGATAGTTTGACGTATTGTTGGTGAGGTATTATCACCACTTTGTGATACATTTCTGATGCGACGAGGATATGGTATTAACGTCCCGTTATAGACCAGCTATGGGAGACGATTCAGTGATGGTGACATTATTACGCCACACTGAGCAACGCTTGACACAACAGCACTTCGATATCCTTTTTGGTAACCATTTATTCAGATAGTGCAATATACTTGACCCTAGCCAATAAATGCTACCTACCTAACGCTACTACCAAAAATGAAGTCCGGGTTGATCCCAAAATATAGTATGGTTTGATGAAGCCTTAAATAAAAATTCTCAATAATCAGTATTCTAGTCATGAGATTCTAAGTCAATTTCTTTAAAACTGTGTTTTTCAAGTGTCATGGGTATGTGTTAATAATTTGATTTGAATATACATAACCATTGCCACATACCCTAAATGAGTGATAATATAGTCTATTTCTGAGAGATTGATTCTGAGCGAACATCTGGTGAGATTTGAAGTCGAGATCTGGTTAATTTGATTGTTTGGAACTTGATAAATTCAAAAGCATGCCTATTAATGATTAATTGAGTTCACACACACACACACACCAGGTGTAAGGTTGAGAACATTATCATGAGAATTTAACAACTTAAAGGCTACTTTGTTTAGAAGTTGAGAATACAGAAATTTGCAGATTTATCTTTAAAATTCTCAGATGATATGTGATAGCCTGTTGAGTTAGAATTATGATGCTAGCATATATGTTTAGATAGTATGTATTTTCTTTTCTTTCTTTTTGCCTTATTTATGCTTAGCTCAATGACTAGCAAAGTGTAAGTTGGGGGTTGTGATCGGCACTCAAAAGTGACGATTTAGACCCGTTAATTTACACTGAGTTAGCCCCTATTTGTTAAATAATATGTGTTTTTGTAGTATTTTTGTGTGTAAGATAGGAATTAAAGGAGTGACATAAAACAACCACAAAACAACCATTTTAACATAAAAAACAACATAATCAAACGAAGACCAACAAAACCTACCCAAACCGTCCGGACGCCTTCAACTTACCGTCCCGATGCCCAAAACGTCCCGATGCACGGACAAATCGTCTCAACACTATCTACCATGGTGCCCAAGAAAATTCTGTCATGACGCTTTCCACTGACCGTCTCGACGCTCCGAATCAGAAAACTGACATGGCCTCCATGCAAGACCCGTTCGGACGCTGAGGCACCACCATCCGGACGCTTCGTGTCAGAGTTGCTAAATTCGAGGCACCAGAAAAACTATAAATAGGACCCTTTATACAACATTTTATACATTCTAGAATTTAGTTCTGAATCACTTTCTTAGATAGTAGTTCATTCATTCTTTCAGCCACCTGGTCCAAGTCACCTCTAGAAGGTCCAAACGTCACCGACGAGCTGCCGATGACAATCGACATCGACTTGACGATGGAGCTCTGTCCAACCATGAGTGGCTAAGTCCCTGCCTCCGCCTCGGGTGGCGATGAAGCCCCAACTTGGTAACATAGGAGTAGATTAATTCTGTATTTTATTTACGCTTTGTAATCAGATTATTATGCAATAATATTATTTTCTAATTAATTTAATTCCCATTTAAGTTTTCTGTGATTGCATTAAATGAGTGTTGCATGATTGTTTTAACTGTTCAAATATAAAAATTTGAGATAGATTATACTATGGATAAGACGGGTCGTGCTCCGGACTGTCATGCTAGAATTTGGATAGTCTATGCCATATTTGTGATTCGGGATTTTGAAAGTAGAACTTGAGATATTCTATACTCTGGATAGAATATGCCTTGTTGAAATCGAAATATATCTTTCATGTATATCCATATCGGTAATGTCACGATAAGATCTAATCTGATTCAAAGCTAGATAAAATAAGAATTACATCGAAACTAGATTATCAAGTGAAGGTGGATTCTAACCTTGAGGTGGAACTATCACATCCTGACCTTTTTAAATAAATAGAACTCAAGTGAGCCAGAAGTAATCACTCACTAACCGGAAGTAAGATAGGATTAGAATTAAGTCAATTTCTAGCGAGGAAACCTCATGTTTTGTCAATTTAAAATCTTGCTACCCCTTTTGGAATAAAACCACAAAATACTCTATTTTTAAGGTTTAGGGCATAGCCCAAAATGTTAAGCAAAACTTGATTTTTATTATATTCAAAGCAAGTTTGAACGTCACTAAGATCATTCAATTCATCAAGGGATATTACCAAATACTAAGGCAACATCCAACGACAATTATAAGCTAAAACTCACAATTTAAAATTAATTTAAATTAATCAACTACAACAAATTACCCCAACGTCTCTTAATAAGCATGCAACATAATGTAGGTGGCCTTATGGCCTTACAATGCTCCGGAATTGAAATAGAAAATGTAAAGTTAAACAATTACAATTCTCCAAAATAGCTAAACAAGCATAGTTCTAAGAAAAAAAGAAACATGCTAAGGATCAAAATCCATCAAGTCCCGCGTCAAGTGTGACTTGGGAAAACTTCCATCCAACGCGTCTAAGTTTCAAGAATCTCCTCGCCATGATAACCTGGAATGTTGTTTTAAAACAAGATTATGAGCCAGGGCTCTTAGGAAAAATGATAATCAAAGATATATGTATGCTATGCAAGGGTGATTATGCAACAAAAATAATACATACTTAACTTTTTTTTTTTTATCGGTAAAGAGAAATATATTATTGCCAACCAGACAAGAATAGCTTTAGCCCATACTTCAAGAGGTAGGCCAAAACCCAAACAAGTACAATTGATGAGTGATCAACCATCCGCGGCAAAGCTAAAAGCTACCCAAGAGGTAAGGAACAAAAGCAAAAAACAGCCTAAAAAATAGAACCAAACAAGGAATGTGTTTAACCTTCAAGAGAGCTCCACCATACACTTAAACTAGCAGATTTTATGTATGAGTTTCCTCAATCTAAGTCAGCACTGCCGTCTTAGCAGAAACTCGAAGCAGCATCTCCCAGCATGAACCCGCCTGCGAACCCCGTAGCCATCTCTCATGAGCAAACACCAAGCTAACCTTCTCCAACTCAACCCCCGGACACCACAGCGTACCTCCGCAAAACATCCGCAAACGCTCCCACTGCTAACCGGATACTTAGTTAGTTGGAGCAACCGATTGCCGCGAATTTCAACTCCTTAACTGCATGGATATTATAAAGGAAGTCATCGATGGTGAAGCTAGGCTGGAATACCACAGATTTCATCCAAAAAGCTGTTAACAACTTTGCTTCTTCCGCGATTCCTTTCACTTCCAACTTCTTTTGATTAAAGATTGTTTTATTTCTAGCCATCCATAGTGACCATATAACTGAGTAGAACATAAAAATCCATATTTTCTTTGCCATGACTTTGCTTTTCTGAGAATTCCACCACAAGAATAGCTGTAAAATGTCTTTGTGGCATACCCATTCCACACCCCACCATGCCATTATATTTGACCATACACCCCATGAGAATTTACAGTGAATAAGAACATGGTTAGCCGATTCCACTTCGGCTTCGCAGAAGGAGCACAACAATGAACTTCCAACAGGCAGAATTTTTCGGTGATGCAGGAAATCCTTTGTTGGTATGCATTTCATGGTAGCCATCCAAGAGAATAGTTGTATTTTTGGGGGGATATTGTTGTTCCATATCTGGTATGATTTTGTCGTAATTGGACAAAGCCTACCTGCCAAGGCCCTTGAGAACGAACTAGAGGTGTAAACACCACCTTTCTCCCCTTTCCACCTTGATTCATCCTTTGAACCTACTGTGGGAATGAACGAGGCTAAAGTGGACTGCAACAGATGAAGATTTTCTGATTCCCATACAAAGAGATTCCTGCGGAACTGTAGATCCCAGCTTGGATTGGACTGTTGGCTACTAAAGATATCCTTTACTGAGGCTTCCTGCTGAGTTGATAGAGCATACAACCTTGGAAAGATTTCTTTCAAAGGCCTAGACTTCACCCACCCGTCGTGCCAGAATCTGATCGCTGCTCCGCACCCCAATTTGATACCCCAGTTGTTAAAGAAAGTGTCTCTAGCCTGATCCATAATCTGCCCTTGTTCTGCTATGGCCTTCCAGATTCAAGAACTTCCATATCCAACTGGATTTGGCAACCAGGCTGACGATTCCCCAAAGTACTTGGAACTCACCACCCTCCTCCAAAGACTATCCTTCTCTGAGCTGAATCTCCACCACCATTTGAATAATAAAGCTATGTTTCTAATCTTAAGATTTGGCACACCCCGACCCCCAAGCTCCTTTCTTTGTGTCACTAAATTCCATCGTACTAGATGCAGCTTCCTTTTGCTCCCATCTTCCCCCCATATAAAGTTCCTTTGCATTCTTTCCAATTTATTCAGCACTCCCTCTGGCATCTTGTAAATAGATAGGTAAAAGGTAGGCATATTAGATAGTGTGTCCTTCACTAGTTGGATCCTCCCAGCCCTGGTAAGGATCTTGCTTTTCCATGGGCCAAGCCTGTTGTTGACTCTATCTAGTAGAGGTTCCCAGTTCTTGATCAATCTTGGATTCGACCCAATGGATAGACCCAAATACTTCATGGGGAATTTACCCACTTTGCACTTGAGGATGGCAGCAATCTCAAGCAATTCTCCTTCTTCCATTCCCACTGCACATACCATACCTCTGCCCCTTCTAGGTTATTGTCGGATAATACTGGTTGTAGCTCAGCCTCCTTTTCCAAACCTGCATTTTCTTCCTCTTTCTGGATTGCTCTGTCTTTCCATACCTTTGCCCCTTCTGGGGTGCTATCTACTTTAGCTCCATTTTTAGAATTCTCGATTTCTGTTCCATAAGGAAAACCCTCCCCCTGCCTACACCTCTTCTTCTCTTCCCAAGGCTTCCCTCCAGATATTGCCAGATTAATGTTTCCATTTGAATTCTCGGGCTCTGCGTTGTTGGTTGACTCCCTTACTTGGCTTAACAATGCAAACTCATCTGACATTTCTGCATCCCTAGTACTGGTGCCCTTCTTCTCCCTCCTCCATTCAACTTCGCCGTGGTTAAACTCCACCCCCTTCAATGGCGGCACTGGGTCTTGGCTCCTGTTATCCTCTCCATTATTATGTGAAGTAACCTCCTCTATTTTGTGCCCTTCCCCAGAATACGGATCAGGACTCATCTGTTCTACACATTTGATTGGATACAAAAAAATTTAACCTTTAGTTGGCTACATACCTGGATAGGATTATCCTCTTCTGTGGCCACTAGGATCCTACCCCACTCCAGAAAACTTCTTTCGATAGTGTGCTTTTCTACCTCAATGACTTCCCCCAGCATATCCCCAATTTGGAAAAAAGTTTGTTCCGTCCAAGCATTGAGAGGAACCCTGAATACTCTAATCCACGCCCTTCTCGAGTGATTGGCTTCGCGATAGCTCCAATCGTACACGGCCTCAAACCATTGACCTAGCCAATCTCTATTCTCAGCAGTATAAGATTGTTTTGCTTCCAGGTTCTGAAACTGTAAAATCACTTTAGGACCACCTAAAGGTTTTATACTGATATCCTTGACTCCCTCTGATCTCATGTCTTCTTGTATGGTTGACATGCTTTTTGTGTCTTTGACAATGGCTACTGCGCAACTCCTAATCCAGTCATCGTCTATGTCCGTTGCCTCTATTGTTGAGTTTATATGATCCTTGACCGACTTTGGATTGCTTATCTGGCCTCGTGTGTCGACCCAGATCTCTCTCCCCTTCCCCCTGATGTTTTGATTATTTTCCTCATAACCTCGGGATCCACTTTTATGTCTTCCTCCGTTCCGAGCTCTTTTGACCTCCAGTTGAGCATGGAGATACCAAACCCCATTGTACAAATCGATGGCCTTCTCAGCATCCCTCGCGTCCCTGAATCTCACAAAACCGTACCTGGAATTCTTAAAATGTCGTCTCTTGTTAGGGATGTAGGTTTCAGCCACTGGACCGCATTTGTTGAAGATGGACCACAGAGTTGGCATCTGTATCTGGTCTGGGATATTATCTACAAAGATTGTGTTTCTTGATACTCCCCCCTCCTTACTCCCGCCAATCTTAGAAGCTCGAACATCAATTGAGCCCTCCCCGAGACCAGACACTACGACCTGGGCAAATGACCTAGAAGGTTTAGGAGGATGTATACCTTCTGCCATAGCTTTACCTTTCCTTCCGGGCTTGTTTCTTGCTTCATATTGCTCCCTTTCTCCGCCTCCGAGCTCGTATTCCGACCCTCCATGAGCGATGCTTGTTTCGCCGCGTTGACGAAATTGGCCTTCCTCCTCGATCTCCAAAGGGGGAAAACTTGAGAATACTACGGATTTCCAGTGCTTGATTCCTCTTCTTTCTTCATCGACCAGAACCCTCTTTTTTTCGCCCACCCAAACTCCGTTTGAGTTATTTCCCCGAAAGGGAAAGTTAGAGAGAGAGTCTCTTATATTTCTAATACATACTTAACTTAAATAAAAAACTTATTTTTTTCATAACCAAAATTGTTGTTTGCATAATCTTTTTGTAAAATATACTATTTTTACATTTAGAACA
>JAULLH010356042.1:0-12163 GCA_035668455.1 Sarracenia alabamensis
TGACTTATATTTTTCCTAAAATTGGTGTGGCTCATATATATATATATAAAATATTGGGAATAAAGAAAAATCCTAGCCTCCATAATTCCTCCCTATTGTCGCCGCCCCTCTCCCACTTCTCTCTCTCGGTTCTTGAGATTTACAAGAGGATTTTGTGTGTTTGAAGCCAAAGGAGTTCGTCTCCGATCGGTGCCCACACACCGGAGGTGGATACGTGTGCGGGTCATACGTGAGAAGGTCCCGGGGTGGTCTCATTCGCTAAGTGGATTTTTGTTTGTGATTTTTCGACAATCACCAAAGGTATGATCTTCTATCCATATAGATTAGCATGATAGGATTCATGAAAAATGGGCCTCGACTCGATTTTTAAACATACCGCGCTTTCGTTTCTCGATTTGCAACACTAACATCCTATCAAACTCTTCTACACCACCCCCTTCAAACTCATCCAAATTCTCAACTTCTTTTTGCTGCAATCTATCCCTCCTATGGACATTTAGAGCAAATGGTGGTTGCCCCCCTGATGTTCCCTCTTCTATCCTATCCAAACTCTCATGTATATGCTCTAACTTTGCCCTCATCATCCGTCTCATCTTTCACATTAATGCTTGCATTTGTAGATTAGGAATGGCTTGTTGTGATGTCTCTTCGCTTGTGCTTTTCTCTTGATTTCAAGACATGACGGTGATGTGCAAAATAAGGTTAAATAATAAAAAGGACCTCACCAGACTCCCTCACGTGTTTCACTTGAATGATGATACCCTAAATTTCACTCGTGTTTTGCTTAAGAAATTTTGACTTTTACCCTCTTATATTCTCACACTCTGCCTTTTTCCACTCGTATTCTTCTTTTAGTTCTTCCAAAACTAATCAAGAACTAAGAAAAAAAGGAAAAGACTCAAGTAGCAATTTCAAAACAAGAAGAAGCCAAACGAATCAGATTTTGTCACGGATTTTTTTTTTTGGACACTCAAGGGTGGGGTTTTGGAAAAAGGGTTTTAGACATAAGAAATAAGATTGAAACCAGAAATAAATAAAATTAAAGAGGGGTTCTGGTATTCTTTTTTTTTATGATGCTATAATGTGTATCTAGAAATGAATGCATGAGTTTCTTTTGCTATTATAGCAAATGAGTAGCAACAATAATCTCTCTCTCTCTCTCTCTCTCTCTAATAGATGTAAATGAATTTCACAAAGTAACCCAAAACAAGAACCCAACAAGATGAAATGAAGTCTCAATCAAGAACGAGGATAAGGAAGCAACCTAGCCAATTAGGTTTTTGGCCAAACTTGGGAACATACACCTAAATACTCAGCTTGACAAGAAGGACAAGGAAGGATGGATGAGTCAAGAAAAAAAAGACACGAAATGAAAGGCGAACCTGAGGAACGTATGGATCCGATACCAACAAATACGAGCCACGCCAATAACGCAATGAAATCTGACACCAAGTTTAGAAAACAAACCCAAAAAAGTTCTCAAGTTTGATAGAAATCTCGACCTGTTGCTTAGCAAAACAAGAACCTCTGTATGATGGAGACGCCACAAATGAGGATGGATGATCCGTTTTGAATGCCACAAGGAATCCCTTGATAAGTTCAGATTCGTTTTTTTAAGAACTCAAGAAAATAAATGAAATCTCACTATTTTCATTAATTTCAAAAATGATAGACTCTACCCCCTTTTATAAGCCTTACAAGATCAAATAAAATCTCCAATCTAATCTTATCTCCAATCTTATCCTATCTTGGAGATTTCCTAATTAAATCAAATCCTAACCAAATAAAGTCTTCCTTGGAGATAAGTCAAATCTAATCATATGCTAAATCTAATCCTCTCCAAATCAAATTCTTAATTAAAAAAATACAAAGAAGTTAAATCTCAATATGATATTCATAACTTTTCTTGAATCAAATCCCAATCTGGTCTCAAATCAAATCCCAAATGAAAAGCTTAATCAAAGAAATACAAAGAAGTCGAATCCCAATCTGATCTTCATAACTTTTCTTGAATCTTGAACTTCTTAGAGTTTGAAAACATAATCCTGACTTGCTTCTTTTCTAGTAAAACACACCCACATTAGATTGTAATCTCCCTTGTGCATGTATGGTGGATTGGTTCCCTACTGATTCGACTTTGAGTAGTAACACCAAATTTTGTTGACCCTCAGTAGTGAACATACTTTCTTCTTATCGTAGAACTCTTCCGACTAAGTTATTCAGCTCTTCTTTGAATCTCTTCACTCGAGCTCTCGTCACCGAACCAATTGAAACTTGGAGCCGACCATGAGTCTCGATAGCCTTAATGTCCTCATCAAAGACCGACTTCACCAACTGCACTCTACTGGCCATGGATAGTCATTTTCGTTTCCAAGGTTTTAATTTTTTTTATTGAATCTATACACCACGGGGTTCCAACATTTAGACAGATTGGGATTAATACCAATAGGAAGGTCCAAGTATTTGATTGGGAGGTTCCCAGTGGGGTAGCCAAGGATGGATGCATGGACCCCCAGATTATCATTATTGACTCCTACCCCATACACTGAACTTTTGTGGAAGTTTATCTTTAGGCCAGAAATCATTTCATAATTTAATAGAATTCACTTGATATGTCTTACCATTTCTGGGTTTTCTTGACATAACACGACTGTGTCGTCTGTAAATTGTAAATGGGAGATCTACATGCTTGGATTCCTTATCATTGCCCTTTGCACAAGACCAGTCTTTGTAGCTTTGATAAATAGGCAATTCAACCCATTTGCAGCAATGTTAAATTGGTAGGAGATATAGGATCTCCTTACCTAATCCACATTTCCATCTTGACTTGTTGGAAGGGGAATTCATTGATAAGAATGGACGTGGATGCTGATTAAAGGCAACCAAGGATCCAGTTCCTCCACTTCAAACTGAAACCCATCCTATGCATTAAGGAATCAATATAACTCCAGTTGACAGAATCGTAAGCCCATTCAAAGTCCAATTTGATGATCACACCCTTTGATTTTCTGCTTTTCCATTCATGGATTATCTCATTTAGAATGATGAAACCATCTAAAATTTGACGACCTTACACAAAAGCAAGTTGTTTTTCATCTATAACATAGTGAATCAAATTTTTCAGCCTATTTGCGAGGCATTTTGATAGGATATTATATGGAGTTTAGATAAGGCTAATGGATCTAAAATCTGAGAAAGAAGATGGACAATCAACTTTGGGTATGAGAACAATAAAAAAGATATTTAAGGTTTTAAGGCTCATACCGTTACAATGAGACTCCTCCATGAACTTGGTCACATCATTTCTAATTACTACCCATAACCTTTTGTACAATTTGAAAGTGAAACCATCAGGCCCTAGGGCCTTATTTCTCCCACAGCCTTTCATTTCCATCACAATTTCCTCGTCAGCAAAGTAAGCTTCGAGGACTTCCACCATTTAGTGAGGAATTGTTTTTAATACCTCACCCTCCCACTTAGGCATGCTACTCATAGGATCCTCGAACAACAATGAGAAATGTACTGTAGCTATTGATTTTTCCTCCCCATGGGTGGTCATTACTTTCTCTCCCACTTGTACTTGTTCAATGTAGTTCCTCATACCTCTCAATAAGACAATTATATGAAAGAAGACCGTATTTTTGTCACCCAGTTTCAATAGTTAATTTTGACCTTTTAGCTCAAAATGCTCTCATATCTTCTGTACGTACCCCATAGCTTTGCCCTCATCTCCTTCATGTTGTAGCTCTCATCTCTTGTTAAAGTTCTTATCTCTTCAGTTATATCTAATGGTTGACTTGTTGCTTCAGCTCTTTGATATGATCACCATCGTTGCCAAACACTGTGCTATTCCACTCCTTGATCACTCACTTGGTGTATTAACTTATCATTTGTAGCCTAAAGCCAACCTAACTCCCATGTGTGTCCCTGTTCCAGTTTCCCTTTACAAGATCCTTAAAGGATTTATCCTCAAGCCATGTATTTATAAATTTGAAAGACCTGGGATCCCAATCAATAATTTCATTAGAGAGCATGACTACGCTATGATCTGAGATTGATTTGGGCCAGCTCCAGTGTTGGAACTTGACTAATTCTAACGAAATAGCATCATATAAGAATCTGTCAAGTCTACTCAATATAGGAACTATTTGGCAGTTTCTCTAGGTGTATTTTTGTCCTATCATTGAGTTGTTAAGTACTTGTAACTGATGGACCACAGCATTGAAGTCCTGCGCACCTCTATGGACTCTAGTGCACCTTACTCTTTCCCCAATACATAGAATTTCATTGAAGTCACCACCAATGAACCAAGTTAGGTCATGAGATGCTTTAAGATTTCAGAGCTCATACCATACTGCTAGTCTCTTAGTGCAGTCGTTAGGAGCATAAATATTTCCTATTATGAAAGTAAAACTCCCTGGAAACCTGCCCCTCAGTAATATAAAGTTCTTATGCATAACTTCTTGTTGTACTTGGAATGCCTCCTTCTCCCAAATTGTGATAATCATTTCAAAAGCTCCAATGGAGTTTGATGACACCCATTTGCAATCATCATTTCCCCACGCAGATCTGATTTTACTTGTGTTCACTTCTTCCTACATTGTCTCTTATAAAAGTAAAAATTGAGTTTTTATGGTGCACCTCAGCCTTTTTATAGTTCTCCTTATTTCATACTTTCCCAAGCCTCTCACATTCCATGTAATCAATTTTATGGATTTGTGTTACTACAATTACACTTCCATCATCTAGTCATTGTCCATGTTGTTCATGCTCATTATTCTCTCAATGGTCTCCTCCTCTAAGAGTCCATAGTTGATTCCTATGAGTTTTCCTGTTTCAATCACTAGTTCTGTCTCATTTCTTATGATGAAATTCTGGTTTCTTATGTTTAAGGATGATACTGACGTATGAGTGCTGCTACGCATTTGAGTCTCTATCTCTCCATCCATTGACGTCTTGCATTTAACCTTTTTTGGTTTTCTCTTCACACCCTTTTTCTCCTTTTCTTACTTCAATTTCATTTTGGGCTTGGTTTTGGCACACACAACTGTCATTATGTGTGCTATAGTAGTTGGCTTGACATTTTGATGCAAGAAATTCCCACTATCTAGTCCGTACCTTCTGCACTTTCCTTGCAATCCTTAGCATAGTCTGCAACTACCTCTACAGTGGTTCTTGTTTGTCCCTGTATCTTAGGTATCTCCCCAAACACTCCTTCCCCTTGGCCATTTGAAAAACACCCTTCAACCTGCATTTGTGTCTCGATTACATCACCCCTAACAGTGCTTTTGCAGCTGCCAACTCTGTGTGCTTTGTTTTAGAGGTACTAATTGCACCCTGCAAGACATCTTTATTGGTTGACTTCTCAACTGGTAGTAGGGATTACTGCCTTGGGCCTTCTGGAGCCAAGTAAGTTTCAACCACATAGTTGGTACTAGCAAGCTCCTTCGTATCCCTCTCCTGCATATTTCCAAGGGATGTTGAGCTCTTTGAAGCATAGCAATGGTGGTTTATCAAAGGTGGGTAACCTTCAATACACTGTATAGGGTAAATTAAGTTGCCCACTCTCAGTTCATACTTCTAATTGTTCAAGCCCCTACGCTCGGTGAGGATCAATGCCCTTCCTACCACCAAGAATGCTTTATAAACAGTGCTAGAATCCATAGTAAGAGTGGTTCCCCAAATATCCCCAAGCATAGCGAAAATTTCCTCACACCATGCATGTAGAGGAACACCCACAAAATTTAGCCATACTTTCTTGCTCTCATTGACCTCATGAACAGTCTATTCATGCACTACCTCAAAATACTTCTCGATGGTGATCCTTCGAGCTTGTTGGAAGCACGCCTTCCCATCCAAAGACCTGAACTAGTAAGACCTTTGGACCCCATAAGGTTTTGATGGTCGATACTACTAAGCCCTCCTTCTACATGTCTCTCTCCAAATTTTAAATGATGATTAGCACTTTTGACTACTTCCACAAGGCAAGCCTTTATCCACTCATAGTCCACTCTGGTAGCCTCCACTCTCCTCATCTTATCGCATGCGTGTTCTGAACTCATTAGCCCCTTGATCATTGGTTCTTGTGCCTTTTGCATAGTTTGATACATACCCTCATCTCATTTGCTTCGTAGCTTAAATTTATTATCAAAATGAGTTCCTTCTACATAGATCCTCTTGTTGAGTCACTACACACTATCAAAAGTTTTGAGAGCATATTTAACAACTGCCTCATTATGGAACTTAACGAAGTCATACCTCATCTTGGTCCTCCATCTCCTTTTTGGAGGGATGAAAGCTTCCAAAACATAGCCGTATTTTTGAAAGATCCTACCTAACCATTGGCTAGGTCAGGTTGGTTGTCCACAAAGATGGTGGATATAATGTCATAGGCCTTCTCTCCTTCTTTTGTCCTTTCACCATAGCTATGTTTGGGCTTTTGCAACAGTGGCTTTCTTTCTTCCTTACTCTCCTTCGTTCCTTCGTTTGCCCCTTCTTCCTTAGTTCCTTCATTGTCAATGGCTTCCTTAGCAATGGCTCTTTCCTTATCAGTAAGCTTCCTTATCAGTGGCTCCTACCTTAGCAGTGGCTTCAATCTCTTCTCCTATCTCATCGACAAACTTAACCAGATTTTTATGGGACTATCATCATCTATGATAGGGGGGAGGATGAGTTATCCCGAGATAAGTACACTATGATCCAGAATTTTTGAATTGTTCTATTATCAACTAAACATTATTTGGTAAAAACATTTATATACCAATTACCATATGAGAAATAATCCTAATATTATTAGTCTCAAGTATATTAATTATCTCATAAAAATAATCTTGTTACCAAATAACGCTTAGTTATAGCTAAATACCATTTTGATTTTATTTTCATTTAAATTTACAAATATTCTATTCATTCTCTATCCGTTGGTTTCTTTTGTCCATGTAATTTTAGAGCACTTTAATTGGTAATCTTTTTAATAATAAAGTGACGAGTGGAAGGGGTAAAAATGGAAGTGTGAAGTGTCAAAATTATTTCTCAATTATTGATTCATTTATCAAAAAAAATTTTAAAAAATCAACAACTGCATATAAGTCTTAATTTTTTTGGAAATTCACTGGAATTGAACGAAAATCATATACGTAATGCATTTGCCACTAAATAGTATTATAATAAACGAAAAGAATTAGTATGTGTATAAATTTTTATAACATTATTATTAAATAAGTAATCAAAGCAATGACAATCCTGATCCAAAAAAAAAAGCAATGACAATATATATATATATATATATATATATATTGATGGGTATCTATAAATATCCCAAATTTGGACCAGAAAAACAACCCAAGTCTATGTAATCAAAGCTTGATCCGGACACATGTCCAGCCCAACAACAAGAACATATTTCCATTATCGGTCAGGCTCATCTGGTTAACCGAGCTACAGATCCAGCACCGACCTACGTTTGCTGACCAGCAAATAAGCCGATCAGTCTCAGAGAAAGCTTCCGAGCTCCTGTTGTGCGACTCACGCGCATCAGAGCCTCAAGCCCAATACCGATGATTGGTCAGTCGTGCTGACCAACGGGAGGACCAACCAGTGTGGTACACACCAAGTCAGCCGTTTAGAGCCACCAATCCTGACCCAGCTCATAACTCCGACAACCACGTCACACACGCCAAGACATGGTCAAACCTACAGCTTCCTGAGAGCGATTAAAGAGAATATTCTCCTCCGACGACCTTGGAATCACAATAAAAGGGAATCTCTAGCCTTTCATATGCGGAAGATGTATCTCCATCCGGCTCCACGTGGTGGGAAACGCCACTCGTCAACCTCTCCAACATAAAGTATATAAGCTAATGGTAATCAAGGCGTAAGGTACGCATTTCCCTTAACCCTAGCCGCCGCCTCTTTACTGATATCTTCTACATTCTTCTTCTTCTACATCGACTACCGTACTGACTTAACCGTCAGAGATGGCACACCAAAAAACCTTTCGGCTCTATGTTTAACGTGTTTACCCTATTTCGCAGGCCTACGAAGTTTCATGTGGACCATCCCAGATTCAGAAGCTATCATTTGGTGTCGTCTATGGGAAACACTTTCTTTTTTTTTGATAGCAATGAATCGCTTCATGGTCTGCGCAAAATCTATGGTATGCGAGAACGACTTTATCCATTCACCCACGGAGGATCCACACAATCTCCCTCTTCTCGAGGTGGGGATCATAGCTGGTGGGTTTTCTGAAAAAGATTCCCCCTTACAACCACCGAGAGGATCAGTGGTGTACGCTCGCTTAGTCGTTAATCACGCGTAACTAATTTATTTTATGTATTTTACCAAGATATACTACTAGGGAGCAGTAAGTCCAGGGTCGATCCCACGAGGAAAAGAGTTATTTTGTTAAGAAATAGAATTTTATTTAAATTATTTAATCTAGAAAGAAAATAAGTAAATCTGGGATTTTGGGAAATATTATTTTTAGTAATGAAAAGTAACTAAGTGATTAAAAAGGAATTTAATTAATTTATGAGAAATTTTTTACCTCAGGTTCAGAATCCACCGTCACTTAGTAATATAGGTTCGATATAATTCTTATTTTATCTAACTTTTTAATCACAATAAATCCTATCATTACAAGACCGATGTGGACTCAAAAAAGTTGATATTAATTTCAACAAGCCATATTCTATCTGAAGCATAAAATATTTCAAGTTCTACTCTCAAACTCCTAAATCACAAATATGGCATAGACTAACTAGGATTCTAGTATGACCCGTCCGGAGTACGGCCCGTCTTATCCATGGCATAGCTTATCTCAAATTTATGTATTCGAACAGTAAGCACCGTTATACAACACTCATTTAATGCGGTCACAGAAAGCCTAAACGGAAATTAAATTGATTAAAAATTATCCAACAAATGGATTTAAAAATAGTTGTTGCATAATAATCTGATTACAAAGCATAAATAAAATAAAGAACTAATATACTCCTAAATTATCAAGTTCGGGCTTCATCATCACCCGAGGCAAAGCCATGAACTGAGCCACTCATGGTTGGGCAGGAGTCCATCGTCAAGTTGATGTCGATCATCATCGGCAACTCCTCGGCAAGGGGCCAGACCTTCTAGAGGTGACTTGGCCGAGGCCAGAGAGTAGAGGATGGCCTCTATGAGAGATGTATGAATGAGAGAAGGAGATTGGATGAATGAGAATGAAATATAGGGCCTTATTTATAGTTTTTCCACTGCATCTGTTTTGGGAACTGGGTGTCGAGTGTCCGAACGTTTTGCACCAGTGTCTGGACAGAATTTGCGTGGATGTCGAGGTAGTAAGCGTTGCGACGGTTGGCTTCAGCGTCTAGATGGTCAGCATGATGGGCGTCACAACGGTCGGCGACTGGCGTCGGGACGGTTGTCGTCATGAGCGTCTGGACGGTTGTCTGTAGCTTCTGGACGGTTTGTGCTGTTTTGTTGGTCTTCATTTGGTTGCATGGTGTTGTTAAAATTGCTGTTTTGCGTCACTCCTCCAATACATGTCTTAAACCCAAAAATACTACAAAAAACACATATTAGATAATATATCGGGACTAACCTAGTGTAAATTAGTGGGTCTAAATTGTCACTTTTGAGTGCCGATCAACTGCTAAGGACATGATGCCCCTGAACCCAATCTTAATTGTTGAAATTTTCGATGCTTGGGGCATCGACTTTATGAGACCAATTCCAACATCATTTGGATGTGAATACATCCTTGTAGCAGTTGATTATGTATCCAAATGGGTCGAAGCAGCAACTAACCAATGAAATGATCACCAAGTTGTGATTAAATTTTTACAAAGCAATATCTTTTCTCGATTTGGTTTTCCGCGAGCAATCATTAGCGACGGTAGTATGCAGTTCATGAACAAATATTTTTTGTCCCTACATCGACGATATTCGATCCAACACAAGGTCGCCACTCCGTACTATCCACAAACTAGTGGCCAAGTCGAAGTGTCAAATAGGGAAATCAAACATATTCTAATGAAAACCGTCGGCCCTGATAGAAAAGATTGGTCTGAAAGGCTATATGACACCCTTTGGGCATACCGCACTGCGTGCAAAACCCCAATTAGAATGTCCTTATATCGTTTAGTATTTGGAAATCCATGCTATCTTCCAGTTGCACTAGAACATCGAGCATATTGGGATATCAAAATATTTAACCTCGACATGCCAAATGCTGGCAACCATCGTCGATTGCAGCTCAGTGAGCTAGAGGAACTGCGCAGTACGGCATACAACAACTCTTGATTCTACAAAGCGTGAATGAAGGCCTTTCATGATAAACATATTCATAGGAAGACCTTTTCGCCCAACCAAAAAGTTTGGTTGTTCAACGCCAAGTTACGATTATTCCCTGGAAAACTCCAATCTAGATGGGATGGCCCATATGTGGTAACCCGTGTCTACCCACATGGTGTCTGCTAGCTACTCAATCCGAAAATAGGAAATTTCTTGCAAGTCAATGGGCAAAGTTTGAAACCATACATAGAAGGCATATCCGTAGATCCCGCAGCCGAATCCATAAATCTCTCTGACCCAACCCTACCAGTCGAGTAATCGACTGGCTAAGTCTTGCTGAATATGTTAAACTTAGCCTTGTCTAGGAGGGAACCCAACGGTATTTAAAATAATGAAGGATACTCCACCAATGTGGACATTGCTGTGTTCAAGTTCGGGGGAGTGAAAAGGAAGCAAAATCTCAAAAAAAAAAATTCGAATTTTTCGGTCCTCTTAGCCTAAAGGTTTTTCAATCAAGCTTTTATTTAGTTTTGACATATAACAACCAATTGATTTGATCTTTTGGATGTTAAGCTTCTTGATAAATCTAGTATCTTCATTTTTATGAAATTTGGTTTTAATAGATATAACAATCAAATAAATTTATTTATTTAGTTGTTAACGAAACCATCATGTTTAATCAAAGGCCTTAACTTTAACAAATCTTATGCATTGGCATTGTTAGCCTTGCCTCTTTCCATCATATGTGTATGTGTGCATCATGTGATTTATGTATTGGGACAATCATTAGACAGTCCGACAAGCTTTAGGGCAATCAGAGATAGATGGTTCTGTCAAGAAAACGGAATGACTTCTCATATTAAGCAAGGAAGCTCATGAGAATGTCAAAGAGTAGATCTTTACTCAATCTCAAGTTGGGAAAAACAACAAGAGGTTATGGACCCTGTTGAGACTTGAGATTGAAGGTTATGAAAGAAGGATAGCAACGATATCTTGGGACAACAAATCCCTTACCTCTTGATATGTTGATCATGAAGTACAAACAAGCTTAAAGTCTGTTTGTTACTTGAGGTGCTTCAACAACGAACAAAGCCCATACCCTCAGATATGTTGATTAAGAAGTATAAGCAAGCTCAAAGCCTACTTGTTATTTGAAGTGGCTCGTCGACATTAAAGGGGTCAAGCTAGTTATGTTGATATCGAAGGAATTAGGCCGACGTCCAAGTTGTATTCTTTATGGATCAAGACCACAACAAAGAAATGGGTCACCTTCCTCAATCAGCTTAGCTGTTCCTTCATCAAAGAAAAGCTTCAGACCTTAAGTTAGTTTTTAAGGCTCAGAAGAAGATGAAGAAGGTTCTGTGAGAAAAGAAGAAAGAGAAGAAATATGGATAAACCAATCTTTGCTTTTAAGTAATCTCTTTGCTTCTTAGTTTGGCTAACTCATTTGGATGCTATCGAAAAGCTTGATTACCTAGAGGTAATCATGCTTCAAGCTGAGGGATCTCAGGCCAAGCATCTCAAAGAAGAGCTGGAAATCTTCAAGGAAGCAAATGATTGATTCAGTGATTTTCAGAGAAACTAGCTTAAAGCTTCTACAGATTCAAGAAGAATTGGAGCTAGAAATAAAGTATGCTTAGTCAAAGGAGAGATCAAAGATCAAGCTCAAAATCATCAAGAGTTCAAGAGAACACCTTGAAGTTCAATGGAGATTGAGGTAGAAGTCTTTGAAAATTCCAAGTACAGAAAAAGGTTTTTGAATCACAAAAAGATCAACCTTCGCTATTTAAAGATCGACCATTTTGGTTATGTGCACTGAAAAAGACCGATCCCTATTATATGATGATCGATCATCTCAAGATTCGTTCAGCTCAAA
>JAULLH010357137.1:0-12155 GCA_035668455.1 Sarracenia alabamensis
GAAGATTCAGTAATGGCGAACTCACCGAACTCCAGTAATGGCGCAATCAAACAAAAAATCATCCGAACTTTGTTGATCTCTCATTCGAATATCCAGTAATGCCGCAATCAACAAATTCCGTAAAAATAGAAAATTCGAATGATCAACTTGGAAGATCAGTTAATTGAAATCTTAAAATTGATCTCCTCCGAAAAAATAGGAAATTAAATCTTTTTTCGGACGATATAGTTATGTGATAATTAAAATTCGAAAATTAGATTTCTAATTATATAAGGGCAAAACAGTCCAATCATGTCTTAAGATTAAAAAAAAGGACCTTAAAATATATTATGAAAGTCTTAGGTATCTAATCAAAAATAGCTTCTTAATAAGGTACTACTAACTAATTATCACTTTTCTAATTAGGAATATTATAGCCATTTTGTAGTATCCTCGTCTCGGATATTAAATTAAACATATAAATAAAAACTAAAAAATCGGAAACAAAACCAAAATCCAAGTTCAAGCTCTAGTTTTCACATAAAATCTTTTGTTTTCAAAAGTGAATAAAAAACTTGTTTTAAACCACATTTGTAGGGATCAAACTCAAAGTATATTAAAATTCATGTTTTAAGGTATTAAAATAATACCCCAAACAAACTATCTTTTTTTAAAAAAAAAATGTCAAATCACCCGGTGGACCGCTCATCTGGTCCCCGAATGCAAGGAACCACCATTCGAGCGGTCATATGGCCTAGAGACACCATTTGAGAGTTTTTGGAAAATTAAGTGTTGAAAACTTTGCTAAAAAATGCCTATATTGGTCCCCAACCTCCAAACATGAAAAAGTATTAACAAACCTTGTAAAAACTCATAAAACAAGCTCCAAACCATAAAATTTCATAAATTAAGCCCTAAGGAACAATATAAAGAGTTTATAAAAAAATTAACTTAAACGAGTCATACAACCCAACATAATCAACGTCCTCCCAAACATGCATCGTGTGAGTTTAGCCTCGGGACTTTACAATCAATTTTTCCAACATGTGATCAAAGTATCAATATTAATTACATTGATCCATGAAAAACGTAAAATCACTTTTATATTAATAAAACTTGATTTTGTAATTTGATTTAATCAATCCAACAATAGACAAACCACGTGAAATAAAGAACACAAATCAAGCCACATGACAAAACAATTTTTACGTGGAAAAACCCAGTCGGAAAAAAACCACGGGACCGAATCCTCGGTCCAGGAAAACAATGCACTAAAAAGAACAGTTGCAATACAACTTACAAACCTAGATCGAATCCTCAATCCTAGTAGTAACCTTGAATGGCGAATCCTCGAACCCGTTCTCCGTGCCTTGTTTCCTTTCACAGCGAATCCTCGCTGCCGTCAGTCAGAATCCTCCGACCCGTACTCGAACTAGAATAATCAAAGGTGTGTTCTTGCTTTTCCAATCTCCCTTGAAGCTCTATATCTTCTGTATTTCGTGCCTCCAAAAGCTTAAAGAATAATAGGACCCCAAACCCTCAATATACCAAAACGTACTCGCTAAGACACATTAAGCGCGCTCGAGCGGGCTTGACCGCGCTCGAGTGGGGTAGTCTTTACTACTGGAATCCGAAATTCTCTCCACGAATCACTCTCTCAATAATCAAAAAAGAAACGTGATATACATTAAGAGATCTTCTATATACCCAATTGCCAAAAGATGAAATACATATTAAATTAAAATCAATTAATTTATAAACAAAATTAATTAATTTTGATTTAACTTATATTTCTAACACTCTATAAAATAAATAAAGAGATAATTATTAAAGGTTTTAGGTCATCTCCTCCCACACTCCTATAAATAGGAGTGCCATCTGCCAGATACGGGGATAAAAAAAATTTACATCCAACACTTGGTGATTTTAAGCAACCAAGAGAGAACTCCAGAAAAAGTTTCAAAACCCTGAAGATCCTTCTTGACCAAGTCAAAATCAAATTCGATCGATCACTCCGCAAAATTTGAAGAACGTTTCGTCGTTCGATTCGGGAACACACTGTCAAAGCCTTGAGTTGAAGTCAAAGAGAAGAATCCGAGGATTTTTATTTTTTTTTATTTAGAAATTTATCAGAGATTGTACTCCATATTGAAATATCAATAAAATTCAATTTGTTCATTCAATTTCATGTCGTGATTTTCGGACTCGAAATTTGTTGTCTACAATTACCATTCTAGTCCAACTGGATTGGTTTTTGAATTACCACATTGCCCTCCTCAAATGCTAAAAGTCATCAACACAAGCTCTCGACGTGATTGTCGTATTTTTCGGTCAATAATGTCCCTAACAAAGCTCCATTCCTTTTAATTTTTTTCACTTTTCTTCGCTAAGAACATGAAGGCAAACAACATACAATGAAAAGAGAAATGGCTGAAAAAATCATAGACAACTTAATACAGCACAAAGAAAATGGGAGGAAAAGAAGGTTACCAAGTATGATCTTCCTCAGTAGCTTATGGAAAACAAGATGTTAAACATATGAATCATCTGACCTATGGAAATATAAGGGTAAATATGAGCAAGCTGAACCCTATTTAATGCTTCAATAAAATTATCTTGAAGCATAAAACTCTAATGTTTGTCCAACGCAATCCAAGAGGGGGTGAATTGGGTTTAATGGACAAATTATTTTAAAATCATTTTAATTTCCTACAACAATAAAGTAATAACAATAGTAAAATAAGATGCTGACAAATAAAAGAGTTAAGAGAGAGAAATTTGATCCAAACACTAATGATTTATTGTGGTTCGACCTATTTACAAGCTTGCATCCACTTCTCAAAAATCTCATTAAGAATTTACACTATAATCGAATGCTTCATAGGTGTATTCAAGAATATTTATAATATACAAAATTCTTACAAATAATTCCCTGTTTTTCTAAACAATTCTTTCCGCTAAGCCTAAGACGAGCTACTCACTCTCTTAATAGGTACAATAGTGACTCACCCTTGCTTACAATAAATGATATAAAGGATTTGAAATTTCAGCTCACAATCACATCTTACAAAAATTTTATAACAAATGAACCAAAAAGTGAGGATTAAGGCTCGAATTAAATGAACTTGAACGTGCCTTGAGAGAATGTGATTACTTTTAATACTCTTGGTTCATGCATTCAATGTTCAGAATTTACTTCTTTTTTACTCTTCTGAAGAAACTGATGATGGTTGATGGAGACAATTAATACCTCTAAATGGTACCATTGAACCAGTACCCTTTGGGAATTTGTCGCAGGTGTCAATCCAAAGATTCTTGGTATCAACACTAACGGGTATATATGTCTTGATTTTTACCCATGTTTTGGTTTTTACACAACCGTATCGACTCAACCTTCATTAGTGTTGAGTTTACCTTTTTATGCCTCGACCTTGGTACTTGAGGTGTCAACAGTGATCAAATTAGGTGTCGATTGTAACACCCCACATTTTAATTACCAAATTTACACAAAATTATATTAAAAACATATTATTAAAAATAAATAAATAAGAGTTATGAAAAAAAGGAAATAAGGAGAAAGTGAAAGAAATCTATTAAAATAATAAGATAAAATAACTGAAAATGTAATTAAAATAACAATTTAAAAAATTATAACTGAAATTTTACGACAAAAAAAGAAAAAGAAATGTAAAAGGGTAAGGAAAGAAATCAATGAAGTTTTCATTATAGGGAATTAATAGACACAAAGCAAAATCTGGCGTGGTCCGCTCCGAGCTCCGATGGACCTGAGGAGTACGAACAAACCGTTAGAAATGGGCCGAAGGGGGTCTCCGGCGTGCCCTCTCCGACGGTCAAGTCAGATATATGGAGTAGGAGAAAAATAACGAAGCAGTAAGTAAATTGAGGGAAATGAACTTGCGTCCCTTAGGCTTCTTCCTCCGGAGTTTATATAGATTGTGCTAAGAGTATTTTCACATGTTTCTCTCCCTCACATGGATTGTGAGTGATGTAACTGTATTTTTTGGCGGAAATCCCGTATTGGCGCCTAATCTGATGAGTAGAACATTCCATTGCAACGGCTCACGTGGGATCTCTCAGGTGAATGTGAATGGCACCTTTTGGATACGTTTATCCATATTACTCTGTGCTCTGTGGCCGGACTTTACGGGCTGATTCGGGAGGTGCAGGGCTTACAGGTTAGGCCAAGAGGTGTTCGCCTTGGTATGCCGATGGTGCTGGGCGATGTGTAGACTGGGGCGGCTCTTGCTTGGCCGGTGCTGGGGATTGATTCTCTGGTTAGTCGGTCCTATTGGCTTGACCTCGTACTCTCGGCGTGGGTGGATTTCCGGGGTGGCCTGTCACCCGCCACCATTCTATTGGGTCGGGCTCTATCCCAGTTGGGCTTAGATTTAGCTGTTCGGTGGACTTGTCCTTGGGCTGGGCCCATGGTTGATGTACGCCCATATTAGTAGTCCCCTATTCTAGGTAGTGTCGAGCCAAAGGCTAGGCGTTACCAAGAATATTTAGTGGTATGATTTGATGTCGGGCTTGTTCTCTTGGTTGGATTTTTGTTAGGTGCATATCAGTAGTCCCCTACTCTTTATGATGTTGAGCGAGAGGTGAGGGATTATAGAGAGTATCTGATGCTGTGCTTTTCTGGTCAAGCTAACTACGACCTGGCGATGCTGAATGGTCTCGATATGGGTTAGGGGCTGAGGGGTCTGGTGGTTGGGAGTGTTGGCCCTGGCGAATTGCTCCGTCCCTTTGCAATGAGTGCGCCATAAATGTAATACTCATGGGGGGTGTGCCAGCTGTCCAATTTGAGTGTGGGGGCGCGATTAGGCAGAAGGTATACTCTCGGGGAGGGGTTTTTGGGGTAACTGTATCGTCAAAGCGTGTAGCCGTCGCGGAGGTGCGTTCACCCATAGAATCGAGGCGATATCATTGGGTATGTTCGTCTTTACCCTTCCTCTGGATTTTAGTTTTCCTTCTTCTCGATTTCTAGGGCTTGGGGGGGGGGGGGGGGGGTAAGTTCCTTACGAAAAAACCAGTTCGTGGTCTACTCCGATTCTGAGGATGAGGAGACTCCTCATTGTTATGTGGCCTCTGAACATTCTTCGCATCATTCTCCTACTCAAGTTTGGAACCCTCAGCCTCTGAGCGCCGTTTCGGCCTCTATTTCTGTTGTGGCTCGCCGGGAGTTGCAGATGGACGAGGGCCAGTCTTTGAGCTCTCAAGAGGGTGGATCGATTAGACTACAGCAGCCCAGAATGTGGGGGCATCCTTCTAGGGGCGCTCTTGTTTCGGCCTCGGCCCCAACGCAAGGGGGAGTATCTGCGGAGGGGTCCCAACCCTCGACCTCCCGAGGCGGCGGCTTGCCTATAGGCCGGTTAGTAGTAGGTGGGGGAAACGAGTTATCAGTCCCCTTTTCGGCGGAGGCAGAACCATGTACCCTAGGGGCTAGGGCATTGTCGTCTATGGCGGTTGCGTATCAAATGCCTTCTCGAACGAGGTTGAGGTTGCCCGAGGTGGATGAAAGGGCGTGCTCGCCCTTGGCGGAAGGGGAAATATGCTTCTTTGAGTGCGCCTTTAAGGCGGGGTTGAGGTTTCCGCTTCCTCACTTCATTCGGGAGTTTTTTAGTTTCTGGGGCGTAGCGCCGGGGCAAATGTCACCGAACGGTTGGAGGATTTTGATGGGTAGCCTAACCTTATGGAGGGTGATCCACGGCCGAGATATAACACTTATAAAGTTCTTCTCCTGTTATAAGCCATCGGAGTTGTATGTAGGGTATGCGCATCTTTCTGCTTTCAAAAGTCTTGCTCTGGTGAAGGACTTGCCCTCTTCGAACAAACATTGGAAGGGCAGGTTTTTCTTCGTTTTTGGGAGTGAATGGGAGGTGTAGGATAGGGAGAATCGGAATGCAGCGTCTATTCGGGTTCCCCGAGTGTGGTCTCCTCCTCCTACCGACAATCGCACCATGGTAGATGAGGCGACGGAGGAAGAAAGGGAGGCCATACATAAGGTCTTGGATTACCCCCATCGGGACTGGAATGATCTCATCGACCCCAACCATTTGAGTGAGTGCCCTTTAGGGTATGAGGTTTCTTCGAAGGTAACCGAGTCATAGGGGGATTTCCTTTTTTGTGTTTAATAATTCCTTAGTACTACTCCGACCTTGCTAATTTTTGCCGTTGTATTTACAGGAGAGCTAACAGCTGTTGGGGAGGGAACCGCATCAGACAGTCGAGAAAGGATGAGGCCCAGGCCCCCGATTCTAAAATTGAAAGGTTAGTAGACTGACGGTGATGGCGAGAGGGTGGAACGTCCAAGCTCCGAAGAATCTCGGCTCTAACTGGGATGGAGCCGACTCTTTTAGCGGAATCTGCTGCGGCGACTGAGGAAATCCCTCGGTCGGTCATCACGCCTCCGCTGGGTCCGGGCCTACTGATCTTGACCCTTTGGTGTGGCCCGTTGTGGTGTCGGAGCGGCAATCGGGCAAACAGGTTGCTGCTGACCATGTTGCTGATTCCCCTTCTGACCGAGCGGGTTCTTTTTTCTGTAATGAGTCGGCCGTTCGAGAGGTTATCGGAAAGACCATCCCTCGCTGGGACCACGAGCTGCTGGGGCGCCTTTCTCCGGAAGAACTGCCCGACCACGTTTTTCGTGGGGCTGCTCAGGTATTACTGAGGTTTTTTTACTTATGGGCTTTCCGCTATGGATGTTTATTATGCTCGTTCGTGTCTTCCACAGCTGCTTGCTCTGAGCTACCATGCAGCCACGAGAGCGGTGCAGTATGACATAGCCTGGGAAAAGACGTTACAGTGCTACCGCCGGGTGGAAGGAAAGTGGAAAGCCGCGAACGCTGAGAGTGGCAACCTCCGGGTGGAGACGGATTTGCTAAAGAGTTCCTTGGAAGTGGAAGTTGAAGCTCGCCAAGTCGCGGAAGGAGAAAGGAGAAAGCTTACGGTTGAGCTTAGAGATGCCCGGTGCGAGATTGATCAGCTGAAGCTGTCCCTTCGGGAACGCGAGGTCGAGGTGACTCGAGCGAGGGTGGCCAGGATTGACTCTCTGAAGCAAACGCCCAAGTTTGAAAATGTTGTCCAGGGGTGAATTCAGCAGCACATGGAAAGTACGGTTATGCAGATGGATATTGCTGAGAACTGGGATAGCGGCTGGTTCACCCACAAGAAGAAATGTGTGGCCATGTTCCCTCATTGCGATTTTTCATTGATAAAGATCGGGGAAGACGATGACTCTAGGGAAATGGCAAGCGAGTCTGCTCGCCAAGTGGCCCCAGCCACGCAGGGAGGTATCGTCGACCGAGGAAATGGGCTTGAGACGCCGACTGCTGCAGGGGTTTCCCACCATTCGCCGGAGGGGGAGACTAATCTGGGCCATGCTTTAGATCTGCCATTCCTTGAGGAAGTGGGTCAGAAACATCTTGAGGAGGAAACCGGCTTTGTGGCTGTTACTAATTTTCCGGCGGACGAAGAGGTGGATAAGAGTCCGTTGGAGGATCGTGCAACTATAGTGTATTTAACCATCCCTGACGCTTCGACCAACCTTCCCGAGGGTGAAGGAACTGTCCTCTGACCACTTTTTAAGTCTTTTCTTTATCTTGCTCTCTTTACCTTTTTGTCCTTTTGAGCACCTGCGCGGGTCGACTTATTTTTCTCATACTCTTATGTACCTATTTTGGCTGGTTTTACTCCTGTGTTGGGGATAGCTTGATCCTACAGATGATGGGCGTAGTATGCTTACTTTTTTGCTTTGCTGTATTTTCGTTTTACTACTTGGTTCCCTTGCTTTTATATTGTTTAGCTTTTTACCGGGGTATGCTACGTTGTTTGCCGTCGCTGTTTAGTGTTGGAGGATGACTTAATTTCTGATAACTGCTGGTTAGGGGTCGGTCGGGATCCTCCCCGGGGCTTCCAGCTTCCGGCCAGGTTTTGCCCCCCGCCTTTGGTGAGATCTCCGGAATTTCTCGTGAGGTTCTTTACCATTTACGTGGCGCAACTAGAGTAGGGCGTCCTAGGCGCCCTAGGCTTCGCAATCCTCGGCCCCCTGCTGCAGGGGATGTAGTCCCCGTTATTGGGAGGATTCGTCCTGTCTGTAGGCCTGATAATCTTGGCGATCCTCACCCCCAAACCGTGGGGATCATGGGTCAGTGGAGACTTTATCTCTTATCCTT
Source organism: Sarracenia alabamensis (assembly GCA_035668455.1). Lineage (NCBI taxonomy): Eukaryota > Viridiplantae > Streptophyta > Magnoliopsida > Ericales > Sarraceniaceae > Sarracenia > Sarracenia alabamensis. The sequence goes on from JAULLH010357137.1 coordinate 8,172, forward strand.
CCGATAGGCCCAATAGACTTACTAGCCCGGGCTATTGGAGATCCTATCTCATGCCCTGTCATTGGTGGCACAATAGGTTTTTCTTCGTTCTGGAACTATTGGGACCGTGGCCCGGGCTATTGGAGATCTTATCTCTTACCCTGCCGTGGTTGGCACAATAGGTGTGTCTTCATTCTGGAACTATTGGGACCGTAGTCCGGGCTATGGGAGATCTTATCTCTTGTTGTGCCATTGTTGGCACAATAGGTTTGTCTTCGTTCTGGAGCTATTGGGACCGTAGTCCGGGCTATTGGAGATCTTGTCTCTTGCCCTTCCATTGTTGGCACAATAGGTTTGTCTTCGTTCTGCAACTATTGGGACCGTAGTCCGGGCTATTGGAGATCTTATCTCTTGCCCTGCCATTGTTGGCACAATAGGTTTGTCTTCGTTCTGGAACTATTGAGACCGTAGTTCGGGCTATGGGAAATGTTATCTCTTGCCCTGCCATTGTTGGCACAATAGGTTTCCATTCGTTTTGGAGCTATTGGGACAGTAGTCCAGGCTATTGGAGATCTTATCTCTTGCCCTACCATTGTTGGCACAATAGGTTTGTCTTCGTTCTGGAGCTATTGGGACCGTAGTCCGGGCAGTTGGATATCTTGTCTCTTGCCCTGCCATTGTTGGCACAATAGGTTTGGTGACCTTAGGTGTTAATATTATTTGTCGGTGCGAGTGCACGCGACATCTTTACTAGGATATCCAAGGGCATTCAACCACGCATGTAGAGAGTGAAAAATTATTTTTCGCGAATTCATTTTATTAGTAAAAACCAGTACAATTGATAACATAAGGGATAGAAATTGACAAATAAAAGATAGTGGATACCACCCCAACCGCGTACAGTCGGGGGTTATGGGCGAATCGCCTATTTTTCCTCTGTTGCTCGGCTACACCCCTTCAAGGATGCGACGTAGCATTCTCGAGCTGAAATCAAGTCCCCTTTGATGCACCCGACCCCATTTGCCGTGGGAAATTTAACTACCAAGTGGAAAGTGGAAACGGCTGCCTCAAACTGATTGAGCGCTGTGCGGCCTAGGATAGCATTGTAGGCCGGGGGAGTATCTACCACCAGGAAATTTAGCAGATGGGTAGCCTTGAGATCGTCTCCCAACATGAGTGGGAGTTGTACGGTACCCAGGGGGTAGACTTTCTCTCATGTGAATCCCTTTAAGGGTGTGCCGAACGACACCAATTTATCGCGTCCGATCCCCATCTGGTCGAACGCACTTACTAATAGAACGTCAGCCGAGCTTCCCGAGTCAACTAAGATCCTTTTGACAAGGAAGTTCCCGATTAAGGCTCGGATGACGACGAGATCATCATGGGGGTAGTGAACTGATTTTCTGTCCTCGTGGGAGAATACTAGTCGGTATTTCAGGGTGTCAGGCCCCTCGACCCTTGGGGTTTTACCGTTGCTCTGGTCTAGATCGGTCTTTAGTCTTTTGGCGTGTGCCTTGCGCACCGAGTTTCTACTGCCGCCCCCGGCGAATCCTCCGGCGATGGCGTGAATGGCTGGGTGGTGATCATTGCGTCTCTCCTCTCTGTGCTCCGGGCTTGCCTCGCGCCGGGGTGGATGGTCCTGCCAATCGAGTCGATCGCGTCGTTCGGCCCCGTGCTTTGGTGGGTCGGCAAGAAAATCCGTGAGCCTCCCTTTTTTGAATCAACCGCTCGACTTCTTCTTTTAGTTGGTGGTAGTTGTTGGTGTTGTGCCCATAGACTTTATGAGATTTGCAGAGCACGTGCTCGGAGCGCTTCTCAGGCGGCGTCCTCATTCGGGTCGGCCAGCTCACCTCGGGGTCCCTTCGGATGTGCATGAGGACCAAATCCAGGGCGGTATTGAGGGGAGTGAACTGATAGTTTTTCTGAATACCTTCCCTCCTCAGTATTGGTTGAGTGGGTCCTCTGTAGCGATTTTGTTCGGTAATCTTCACCGGGGGCTTCATCTCTGGCTCTCTTCGTCTTTTTTCGGGCTTGGGAAATTCTCGGAACTCCTGGGCCCGCCTGGCCACTAAGACCTACTTGCCGTTCATTTTCTACTCGGCTTTTAGCATGAGTTCCGCCATGCTCAACGGTGGTCTGGCGGACAGGGCGAACAAGAAACTGCCCGGCCGCAATCCGCTGATGAAGGCCGCCATCATTATCCGGTCGACGCCCCCGTCCACCAGGAGGGTTTCTTGATTGAATCGGTTCAGGTAGGATCGGAGGCTCTCTTCTCTTCCCTGCTTGAGCTCTAGGAGGGATGTGGCTGGCCTCCCATATCTTCGACCTCTGACAAAATGTGAAATGAACAGTTTCCCCAGCTGGTCAAAGGATTCGATAGACCCTGCCCGGAGTTTGGAGAACCAGCTTTTCGCCGTGCCTTTAAAAGTGGAGGGAAAATCCTGACACAGTATCTCATCGGGAAATGCGTGGAGGACCATTGTAGTCTGGTATGTGTCCAGATGGTCCGTCGGGTCGGAATTTCCGTCAAACTGATCGTTGTATGGCATCTTCAACATCACCGGGAGGGGTACTTCCAAAATGGATGGAACGAAGGGGGTCACCCCCATTTTCCCCATCTTCGGGGGTCACCGTGGATTTTCCTTTAACCAATTGCATCACCTGGTCCAGTTGTTCCTTCATTTCCTGGAGTCGGACATTGGCCGCGGGGAGATCCCTAGCCGGGATGGCTTCGGGTTCCCTGCGCTGGCCCCGATGCTCCGGGTTGCGCCGGCTAAGAACTTCTTCCTCTTCCAATTGGTGATCCTCTCCCTGGAGGCATTGTTTTCCTCCGTTCCTGGAGAAATATTCACCACGCGTCTCGTGGTTTTCAGGTTCTTTTTCGGGTCTCCTTCACTCCCGAGGCTGATTCTCGTCTCGAGGGGCCTCTGTGGGTCTTGCTGGTCCCTCTAGGAGTTGAAGGATTGCTTGATGTTGCTGTGCCAATTGGCGGACCTCTTCTGCGATTTGACCCAGGCGTTGGTCCGTCGGGCTTGTATCGGGTGCGTGGACTCGAGCGCTCTCCTCAACCATGGATCTGGTACGCACCATCCTGACTCGCTGCTACCAGTAAATTTATAAAATCGTTCCCACAGAGGGCGCCAATTGATAGCATCAAAATCCGGCGTGGTCCGCTCTGAGCTCCAATGGACCTAAGGATCATGAACAAACCATTAGAAAGGGGCCGGAGAGGGTCTCCGGCATGCCCTCTCTGACGGTCAAGTCAGATATATTGGGTAGGTGAAAAATAATGAAGCTGTAAGTAAATGAAGGGAAATGAACTTGCGTCCCTTGGGCTTCTTCCTCCGGAGTTTATATAGATTGTGCAAAGAGGGTTTTCACGTGTTTCTCTCCCTCACAAGGATCGTGAGTGACGTAAATGTATTTTTGGGGGGGAATCCTGAATTGGCGCCAAATCTGATGAGTAGAACATTCCATTACAACTGATCGCATGGGCTCTCTCGGGTGCATGCGAATGGCGCCTTTTGGATACGTTTATCCATATTACTCTATGCTCTGTGGCTGGACTTTACTGGCTGAGTCGGGAGGTACGAGGCTTACAGGCTGGGGCAAGAGGTGTTCGCCTTGGTATGCCGATGGGGCCGAGCAATGTGTAAACCGGGGCGGCTCTTGCTTGGCCGGTGTTGGGGATTGATTCTCTGGTTGGTCAGTCCTACTAGCTTGACCTCGTACTCTTGGCGTGGGTGGATTTCCGCGGTGGCCTGTCGCCCGCCACGCATTCTGTTAGGCCGGGCTCTACCCTAGTTGGGCTTAGATTTAGCTGTTCGGTGGGCTGGTCCTTGGGCCGACCGGTATGGATATGAAGGATATATGGCCGATCGGTCTTGCTATGTGATATATGGATCTTTCTACATCTACTCGGGTGAAATTCGGATGGCCATGTGCATAGGCATTTCTTCTCCATCCACCGTAACAGCATTAAAGGAGATTCAGCGTCAAAAAGGC